>MU228302.1:1108386-1126853 GCA_018584345.1 Thuja plicata
CACCCTTAAGGGATGCGACTGGTCGCAGCCTTATGGTTGCAGCCCAGTCGCACCTCATAAGGTTGACGACCCTTTTAATATGCCGCCCACCTTAATTATTATAATATATATTATATATTATAATATTATTATTATAATATATATTATAATGATTATTATAAATATATTACTAATAAAAAAAATAATGTTATTAATTATTATTAAATATATTAATAATAATATTTTCAATTTCTCAATTATTATAATGATATTATTTATTATTATTATTATTATATATATATATATATATATATATATATATATATATATATATTATAATTAGCTTGTTTTAATATAATGCTATTTAATTATTATTAAAAATATAATAACAATTCCAATTCCTTAGTTTTTATAACAGTGTTGTCGTTAATTGCCAATTTGTTGTTTCCTTGAATAATAAGTTTAAATCTTAAATCAAAACTTATTTAATCATATATCGTCTCTATTTCATATTATTATTTATTTTTTTATTTTTGTATTTTAATATTATTATTTATTAAAAATCTTATTTGGAAAGGGGACATCACATAGTATATTGGAGGAAGTAGCCAGACACGAGATCTATTCATTCATGGATGGTTTTTCCGGATATAACCAGATATCCATTGCGGAGGAATACAAAATTGAAAACAACCTACGTAGTAGAAGATGGTGTAATGCATACAATCGAATGCCCTTCGGCCTTTGCAATGCACTGACAACCTTCCAACGGATTATCCTACATATCTTTGACAAGATGTCGACCGGGAACTTTAAAGCATTCTTGGACGATTGGTCCATATTCAGCGGGCAGGACAAGCACATTGCGGCTTTAGGGGAGTGCATGGAACGGTGTCGGCGAGCCCGTTTGGCACTTAACCCAAAGAAGTGTCGATTTATGGTGCCACAACGGAAGTTGCTCGGGCACATAGTATGTAAGGAGGGATTAAAAACAGACCCCGACAAGGTATGGGCAATAGTCGAGATGGAGGCTCCTACGGACTCGACTAGCGTCAAATCTTTCCTGGGCCATATCGGATACTACCACCGATTCATCAAGAATTTCGCACGAATTTCATATCCCATGGATAGGCTCATGAGGAAGGGAGAGTCGTACGCTTGGAAGGAGCAAGAGGAAGCCTTCGAGGATTTGAAAACAAGATTGTTGGGTGCTCCTTGTTGAGTGTTGTTTTTACACAAGTCAATTGCTAAGATTTCGATATTCGATTTCCTCTCTTGAAAGAATAACGAAGTTATTCCCAAGGTTCTCTGTGGTCGTGGTACAACCTACTTGGTAACTCAGTTGAAGATAAATGTGAATGTTCACAAGGAGGCCTTTGCTGGTACTTCAAGACGTCAAACTGAAAAACAACTTTAGTACTTTTTTTTGTATTTTACAATTTATCAATGCATGTAGCTCACTAATGATGCAAATTTATGTTTAAAACTAAAGAGGATTCCAATTGTTTCAGATTTATGACAGAGAATTAAAAGAGTTGGGTGACAAGAATAAAGTAAATTTTGCTGAAAATGAAATCCTAATGGACATAAACCATTGTTAGTCCTTCCTTGCGAATTCGAATGATGAGAAGATTTGGAGTAACCCACTAGATATAAATCAGACCACGTCGCAATTGTATACCTAATAGATGCAATAGTTTGGAGAGAAAATATATTTACACATGCAAGATTTTCAAAATCTATCAAATTGTGAAGTCACCAAGATGTGCACACACACGAGACGGATTTATCGTTGAACCCAAAAGATGATCTTTCCCATACATTTGTCACAGAAATGTAGATGAACAACAGCAAACTCCAATTTAAAGAATCACAAATTAGAGAAACAATAAACACAGTTGGCTCTTTGAAAGGAATGAATAAGCAAACACACTCATTAATTTCGCATAGATAGCAGAAAAGCATCACACCATGAATGAAGCACCAATTGTAGATCTTTATTGCATCAAGAATCCAATGCTAATACATTGTTTTGCTTACAATATATAGAGTTGCGATCTACAAACTCTTAACCCGAAACTAGGGTTTCAGAGACTTCCAAAACAAAGAAAACAAATCTAAAACTAATGCTTGCTAAAGAAAAATACTCTTAAACTGATACTAAACTACTTGCATGGATCCTTAATCCATTTACAATCAGCGTGCCCATGAAACTAGGGTCAAACTCATTAAGAAAGAAGAAAGAGATGAGCTGGAGTTTCATTGTTTGTAACTGGAGTCTTCTTCTTGATCTCTGAGTTCTCCCTTGGAATCTTCATCTGGGGTTCTCTTCGTGGTGGGAACTGATAGAAGACCCTTAATCATTGCAAAACGAACTCCAGTTGTGCATCCATCTGATCTGAAGTTCCATTTTCATGCAAAAAAGCGTTCACGCTGGAATGGCCCAGAATTCGGACCCTAACCTTTGCCCCGAAAATTGCCAAGTGCAAATTTGATCAAGTATGAACCAAAATTTGGGACCCCCGAAATTTCGGACTTTCGGAGGCCGAAAGGCCAAAAAACTAGCCTTTGAAAAATGGCTAAGTATGGAAGAATTATTTTCTCAAAAAATGGTTGACTGGACTGAATAGTCAATTTGGGAACACCTCTGGATGAGCAACTCACAATCTCTGTACTATTTCCTGTACTTCCTCATAGTTTACTTCTTGTCTTTTCACCTTAGCAAGGCGTCGTTCTTGCTTCTCTCTGAAAATGGTCAATTCAGAAGTAAAGAACTTGATCTCTTCTTCGTGTTCAGACATCCTTTGCATATCTTCCTTGAAATAGAAAAGTTGGTGTAGGCCCTCTTTGGTGCCAACTCCTGCCAGAATACCTTTGAATTGTTGTATCACTTCTTTGGTTGGGCATAGAAGTTGCCTATCCTCATCTCAGTATAACTCTAAGTCAATACCTGTGAAAAAGTTCTCTATTTCTTCCACCCATTCCATAATTTCCTTATGCTTTTGATGCACCTTCTCCAAACATTTCTCATGGACCTTTGTGGAGTTTGCTATACTTTTGGTCCAGGTACTAAAGTTGTCTGTCTCTTCACCTTCATATATCTTGACCAGAATTTGGAAGCGCTGCTTCCTGATTATCCTTAAATCCTGCAAAGTTGATCACCATTGGGCCAATTTAGAGTCTAAACCTCCATCTCCTTCCATAAGATCCACCAAATTGGTGGCTTCCTTAAGTATAACCCTAAATGGCCGGAAGATATCCCTAATCACCTTCTCTCCCCATTGTTCAAAATCGTTCTTCCAATCAGCACTTGCCTGAATGAAAGAATGAGTTACAGCTGCTGGCAAGTCTGGAGTAACTTTCTTCTCTAGTACGACCTGTAATGAGGCCTCTGGGCAATTTGGGTCAATGGGACCCACCATTTTATGGATGAATTTCTTCAGAGCCTCATTTTCCTCTGTGAGGGACTTGATAGTTTCTTCATCTTTGCTCATGAAACATAGAGCATGTTTGAGTCCTAAATCTGCCAGTCTTACTTCCTTCTCTTGTTGGTTCTCCCAGATCCACCTCTTCAAATGTATAATCTTTAGGGGTTATCTGTGCTTGAGATGCACTGGTAGAGGGAACGACCATTTGTGCCTTCCAGTGACCCTTGGTGTCTTGAGTAACGTATGATATGGTTCTTGCCGGTATATTAGTCTCCGTTTGATGGAAGGCTTGCCCTAAGAATGACAAATTTGTGTCTTCTTCATCCTCTTCATCTATGTAAGTCCTTTTTCGGGGCTGAATCTCTTTAGTAAACCAAGTGGGTTTACTAAAGGCGGTAACTGGCTCATACAGGGCGATGTGAAGGACTGAAGCAAAGCTTTGTCAGCTAGGGGTCACCCACTCCTCTTTATCTAACTCTTCTTCATATTCACCCTCTTCTCCCCTCTCCTTCTCATTTGCTTCTCCTTCCTCTCTCTCTTCCTCTCCCTTCTCTTCTTCCCTTGTGGCATCTTGTTCATCTTCATCTATGCCTTCATCCTCTGAGGACTTGATTGATATCTCTATATTAAGACCTATCATAGATTCCAGTGTGGTCTTAAGGGGAGGTGTAGCTTTTGTACTTACCGACACTTGGGAAGTCGGGCTAGAGGAAGGTAGAGGAATAGATGGTGGTGGAGTTGGCACTTGCACTACAGGTGGGGGAGTGGAAATGGAAGGGGGTGGAGTTGGTGTGGGAGTTGGGAGAGAGGGTGGTGGAGTAGGAATGTAGGGTGGTTGAGTTAGTGTTGCACTTTCCCCTGCAGCCTTCTCCCCTTCTATGTTTTGGGCAGCGTTAGTATCCTGAGTTTCTGCCCTTTGATAGGTGCTAGAATCCAATCCTGTGGGAGGCGCGTTTAGTGCGGGGTTTGTGAATTGGGACGGAGGTGGAGTGGAGATAGCCTGAGGATTGATGGGCACTTGTGCCTCTATGTTAATCCCTGCCGTGGAGTCAAGTGTATCTTGTCCTGGATCTGCAAAACCGTCTAGGCCCTCGAAATCTGACATGAGGAATTCACCTGAGCCAAGAGTATCCAAAGGATTGTCATGCTCCTTTTGAGCCTTTGTCTGCTTCTCTGTGGTCTCCTTTTTCCTTAGAGAGGCTACCTGAGATCTTGTCATTCTGATTATGGGCACATCATCCAGTTTTGATTCCTCTTGCAGAGTCTCTAATCGGGGAGAGGCAGAAGCTCTCTTTCTCTTGTAAACATCTTTCTTTCTCCAATGGTAGTAGGAGACGGGCTAGAAGTGGTAGGGCCTTTTCCTTTGGTGATCTGTGATGGATCAACAGGAGGATCTAATTGCCCTGTCATCTTGGTCCTTTGTGTCTTGTGCCTAGGGTTGGAAGTGAAACCATATTCCACTGCACGCTCATGCCCATATACTGTTCCCGGTTTTTGGGGTGGGGCCTTCTTAAATTGGGGCACTGTGGGCTTCTCTCCGTGTTTCTTGTCCACCTTCCTGGGTGGATCTAGTTGTGTTTTTATGGGAATAGGATCCCGATAAGGCTTTTTGATCTAGACCATAGTTGCTTTGACTACATGCCTTGCTTTGAAGTCAATGTCGTCATTCTCTTCCTCATCTATTTCCGCATTCAAGATAGGTCTATTGTATATTTTGTCATCATTATAGAGCGGCTCCTTCACATCATCTGAATCTTTGTTCCAAACCTTGGGGGAAATATTAACCTCTAGGGCCGCTTGTGCTAATGTGAGGGACATCCTGCAGTAATCTCTGATTCTCACCTCGTAGTCATCCACACAATTCATCCAATGATCTTCAATATGTAGCTCGTGGATGTAGAATTTGCCAATAATATGGTTATATGTACCTATGGGGTCAAATTTGGCTCAGATGTGTGCATATGTTTGGAGTGGGCACTCGTCCCACTCAAAGGCCAATGATTTGCAAATTTTCATATCCTGGAGAGTGTAGGGGCCTATGAAAATGGGAAAATCCCAGCAATGCTTCTTATGCTTGATATGTTCGTAGGAATCTGCGAGCTGGCTGGCTATTTCTAGAGTGATTACCCAATCAGAAGGGTACCTAGGTAATTTCTTGGGACTCGGGGTAGATCCCGCCACTCTGATGTATGTGAAAGTTATGAATTGTATATAATATGCCCCTATGGCCCTTATTCTAGCAGCAGCTTCCTCTAATAATCTCTTTGCGTAGTCACCTTCTATGGATCTAATGACTGCAAAGATGAATGCATCATTCACTATCTAGTAATCCGGGCTATCCACGGGTATTTTAGCACTTCTTATCAACTGTGGATAGACAGTGAAGGGCCATGCATTTGGCTGACCATAGGCTCCCCGTTTTATAAGCCCTGTATAGCCTGCTCGGGCAGCTAGTAGGTACACCATGTAGGAAGTCATGTAAAACTTGGGATTGTGCTTTACAATAGTCAGTTGCTCATCCAGATTGTTGCTCAGGATGATTGCCCAATATAATCTGGCCTTGCATTCCTTTATCTTTTCTATTAGCAGGATCATCCAGTTCTCGAGTTGGATGGACTGAGGTAGTCCATATACTCGGCTTATCATTGTGACTGCCGCTTGGATGTCGTCCTTCAAGTACCCTCTCCTTAGGTCTATTTTATCCAACTTATTCTTCGGGAGAGGCTGCAGGAGGTAGCCTTGATTTGCAATTTCATAAGCCTCTTGGTCTTGTTTCTGAACCACCTCTTCAATGTTGTCTGGTCGGAGGTCAAGAACCATCTGTCCTTCTGTGTTTTTAACCACCTTTCCTCTAGTGTGTAATGGTTGACCAATGTCATGATGAGCTCAGAGGACAGGACCGACACCGGGTGTGCTGCTCCATTGACCAGGCTTGACAAGACTAGAGAGGTGCAATCTTCGGTTCTCCCTGTTGGTTGGGAACACCTCACCAAGAATTCATTCCAGTCCACATTCCCTATGTCGGTATCTATGATTTCCTGGTGTTGATTCCCGATCTTGGAAGGGGGATGATATCCTTTAAACAAGTACTTCATTGGTGATCCTATTAGCTTTTCAGGCATTCCTGCAAAGAAACATGCAAATATTAGTATCTTATTGAAGAAACTACTAAAGCAAAAAAGAAACAGAGACTAAAACTAAGAAAACCAGAAGCAGATAGCTCTTAAGTAGCCAGAAAAGAAACTTCATAACACTTTTCCGCCTTTCAGACTTTCGGGCTCCGAAGACAAGATCGGGGTGCATAAGTCCGAAAATTGATGGATGAGGTTCTGGAGAAGCAAGTATTTTTCGGACTTGCGGAGTGCAAAAACTGTGGAGAAATTCGAGGTGTGAAAGCCCGAAATCTGATAGACTTGGGCGGTTGATGAAATGAATCTCGGCCTTTCGGTGTGTGAAGGTCCGAAGAAAATTTCGAAGTGCGAAACGCCGAAATTTTTGGGAGGGGGCGACCTTGTCTTCGGTGTTTCGAAGTTTCGGTGTTTCGGTAGTATCTGTTTGTGTAGAACTCCAAAAGTCCAAAAGTGTGATCCTGCACTAAGTGAAATTTTCTTCCTGGCATGGGGGGGGTTTGTTTTCGGCCTTTCAGAGGCCGAAAACCTGCAACTTGGCCGCAACACGAAAAGAAAACCTAACCCTAAAATGCGAAAGAAAAACAAAAACAAAAAAACATAGGCCACGACCCAACCAGAGGTCCAAGGGCGCAAACCCTAGAGACCTAGGAAGGAGAACAAGCGGCCAAGAAACAACAGCAAAGGAGACGAACAAAAAACTAAAAAAAAACTAAACCTAAAACCAAAACGCAAATGGAAGAAGGGAAAGGAACATACCAAGAAACCCTACCTGCAAAGGCGCTAGGAAAGGGGGAGACAACCAAAGTTGTTGATCGCGAGGAGGATTGAAACGGCACGACGAATGGCGAGGAGCGGGCGCACGAAGAGCTCGAAAAACACAGGAAGAAGAAAAGAGACAAGTGAGAAAAAAAGTGCACGGGCTGCTTTTATAGCCCGCAGGGTGATGTCACCCACTTCGGGGTTTCGGAGGCTGAAACCCCGAAGTATAGTGACCTCCCCTTTCGGCGTTTTGGCAACTGAAACACCGAAAGGTGTGGGCTCAACCTTTCGCCTTTTCGGTGTTTCGACATTTCAAAGGTTGGAGGACCTCCTGATGTCCGAAACACCAAAAGTGCGAAAGGCCGAAAAGTAACCTTACTTTCTCAACATGCCCCTCCAAGTCAGAGTTCAAGGAATAGGGGGAAGGGCTGACCGAAAAACAAATAAAAAAGAGGGGGGCCCCCAAGTCAGAGAACCAAAAATGGGGTGTGTGTTGTGGACCCACAACACTCCTATTCTTGCATTCCCTAATTGGGATAAAGAATTTCATGTGCACGTGGACGCATCAAATTATGCCATCAGAGCCACCTTGGCTCAGGAAGGAGGGCACCGACTAGATCACCCCATATATTTTGCAAGCAGGTTGTTGTCGAACGCTGATAAGAATTACAACACTACAGAAATGGAGGCCCTTGGAATGGTCTATTTTGTCCAGAAATTCAGGCACTATTTACTGGCGACACCATTTACCTTTTATGTCGACCACCAGGCTCTCATGTACCTGGTAAACAAACCTATTATTCAGGGAAGGGTGAGCCAATGGCTCTTCTTACTTCAGGAGTTCACATTCAAGATTGTCGTACGGCCAGGACGTAGCCACGTGATCGCCGACGAATAGTCACGAATCAAGTCTGGCGAGCCACCTTTTGGAGTAAATGACAACTTCCCAGACGCACACCTATTCCATATTGCCATACTCCTTAAGTGGTATACAAGTATAGGGGAATTTTTGTCCACAACTCAGTTTCCCCGGGACATGCCTCCAGGAGAACGAAGGAAGTTGGTCCTCAGGAGCAGGGCCTTCCAACTAATCAACGGATTGTTGTATAAAATGGGTCCAGACCAAGTACTGAGACGATGCGTGATGGAGGAGGTACCAAGTGTGCTGAGGGAAGCCCATGAAGGACTAGCAGAAGGACACATGGGTCCCAATACGACAGCAAGGAAGGTGCTCTTAGCGGGCTTATGGTGGCCAACATTGTACAACGATGCTCGAGAATGGGTAGTCGGATGTGATACTTGTCAGCAAGCAGGGAAACCCCCCAAATGGGATTTTATACCTCTCAATCCTTCCCATGCACAGGAGCTATTCAAAAGATGGGGGTTGGACTTCGTCGGACCTTTAAAGGCCAATCGTGCTCGACGATGCCGATATATTGTGGTGGCCACTGAATATTTTACAAAATGGGTTGAAGCATGCACATTAACAAATAACTCGTCACTAAGCACTGCAAAGTTCATTTACGAGTAAATAATAACAAGGTATGGCATTCCAATTCAATTGACAAGCGACAGAGGTGGTCATTTTGTCAGTCATATCATTAAACTCCTAACCATTGAATTCAAAATTTTCCATACGTTGTCAAGTCCATATTATCCTCGAGCGAATGGCCAGACCAAGGCAACAAATAAAATCTTGGTGGGAGTTATCTATAAGTCTTGTGGAGTTGAAGGGGAAGACTAGGAGGAAAATTTGCCTTCAGTGTTATGGGCCTACCGCACCTCATACAAAGTGACCACCGGACAGACACCCTTCCAGCTGATGTACAGACAAGAGGCAAGTACCCGCGGAATTCATGGTTCCTAGCCTGCGGATAGCCATTGATAACAAACTGGGCAACATGGAGAGTCTAAGGGAGAGACTTTATGCCTTGAATAGGCTAGATGAGAAAAGAGCAATGGCCCAATGGGCGACGCACGTAGCGCAGCAACGAAGGAAACTGTGGCACAACAAGCACCTTCATCGAATGAAGTTTATGCCCGGCCAGTTGGTATTGAAGTTTAATGGACAAAATGAAATTAAACCTGGCAAATTCAAAGTAAAGTGGCTAGGCCCATATAAAATTCGGGAAGTTGCAGCGAATGGGGCAGTGAAGTTATGGACACTCGACGGTCAGGCGGGATAGGAGGCAGTAGTACCCGCAGAATTCATGGTTCCTAGCCTACGGATAGCCATTGATAACAAACTGGGCGACATGGAGAGTCTGAGAGAGAGACGTTATGCCATGAATAGGCTAGACGAGAAAAGAGCAATGGCCCAATGGGCGACGGACGTAGCACAGCAACGAAGGAAACTGTGGCACAACAAGCACCTTCGTCGGATGAAGTTTATGCCCGGCCAGTTGGTATTGAAGTTTAATGGACGAAATGAAATTAAACCTGGCAAATTCAAAGTAAAGTGGCTAGGCCCATATAAAATTCAGGAAGTTGCAGCGAATGGGGCAATGAAGTTATCGACACTCGACGGCCAGGCGATTCCAGACGCAGTAAACGGGTCAAAGCTAAAAATATATCATGAACGGCCAAATGACGTCGGACGACCCAGACAACAAAAGTAAGTCATTAATATTTTTGCAAAAAAAGTAAATTAAAAAAATTAAATTTAAAAAAAAAAAAAAAAAAAAGAGTTTGCACGGTACCGTACAGCCTGTTGTTGTACGTCCATACGGACGAAAAATTTCTGGAATATATATATATCCATACGGTATCGTACGGCCTGTTGTCGTATGACCGAAAAAAATTTTGAGAAAAAAATTTAAAAAAATAAATAAAAAGGGTCTGTGTTATAAGACCGTACGGTATGGTTGGCAAAGAAGCGGAATGCCAAAGGGAAAAGGTGCATCTTGAACCGTACGACCGTACAAATATCTCTCAGGCCATATTCTCGTACGATTTGCAAGTTGGAGTACGTGGAGCACAAGGGCATATGCAAGAAGGGTTTTGTACGTCATACGGAGGACTAAGCGTAGGTCAGAGGTGTGAAAGCATACCGTACGGACAATAGTAAGGACTTGTCGTACACCGCATGTGTTTGTTTGGAGAGGTTGGGTGTGTACCGTACGGTTGAGGCGACAATACTTATTAGCGTTGTACGGATAGTTTGCGCAAGAAAGTCAACAAAGTGAATCAACAACCAACGGAGGGGAGGCAGTCTTATACAAACGCAGCTATACAAGTAAAAACTGTCGTACAAAGCTACCAGATAGTTAGGCATTGAATATCAGTTATTTTTATTTTGCATAACGCCAAAGAAGAAATCGTTATGAATTCAGCAGGGAAAATAACTTGGAGGAAGAAGCTAGAAGATGACTCTAGTAGCAGTGGTCCGAGCATGAACAGAAATGTATAGACATTACCTTCCGGAGTGTGAGTTGCAGGTGGCGCTAGTGCAGGAAAGAAGTTAAGACCAAAAATACAAAGACAACAAATGACGTCTACGGGTTCTCAAAAGGATTGTATCATAGCCCAGACAATCACCTTTGAAGGTCTGAATGGCTTGGAATGTCAGAGGTGGTGGTATGAAAGCGCAGATACTCAAGACAGTCTACTTGTCCATGACAACTTACGAAAGGCACAGGTACAATGGGTTATTCAAATGCCCATCTTTTGTATTAAGGATTTTGAAGGTCTATTACGGGCAATGGTTGAATCCTTCGACAACTTCTCCAAGCAGAGAACCGTCACCTACCTGAACCACTTGGTAACCATTTCCTTCACAGCACCTGAATTTCGAAGAGTGTTTGGGTTGCGAGCCAAAGGAGTCAAGGTTGAATTGAAGACGCAGAAAATGACCCAGGAGAATAAAGATTTATATATTAGGCTGGTTTGTAGAGAAGACCTCACTGCTGCAGAAAAGGAGTCCCTTCGGAAGTCATCGCACAATCGAGGAATTAAGAAGACATTCATCCGGGACGGACATTAGAGATGCTTCATGGATGTGGTGAAGAGTCGACTCACAAGATCCATTTGTGCATTTGATATCTCCTTTCCATAGGTCGCTCTTATGAACCACCTACTGGGCGGCAAGATGTATGATTGGGGTACTGTATTAGCCAAACAGATGTATGCATTTATGACTCTTCAGCACAAGACATTCTATATGCCGCACTATACGATCGGGCCGTTGTTGGATGTTGTTGTCAGACAAATTCGACCCGACAACTTGTCGAAGGAGGTCAAGGTGGGCCCTTTCACTCCAGGTGAGCCCCACATTATGAGATGGCGGCACTTAGATACAGCCGGCAGCCAGAAGATAGCAGCCGGCAAGAAAAGGGCTAGGCAGGAGTTGGATGCAAGTTGGGAGCAGGGGGATACGGATAGCGGGCGCCAGGAGTCGTCCGAAGGTGAGTGCTACAGAGGGTGATGAAGATGAAGAGGTAGAGGTAATTTCAGCACCTCCATTATTGTTTCCATGACCTATGCTATCCAGTACAGCGCATTTTGCACCTGTTACCAGCATGGCCCCCACCCCGACATTTGGCCAAATTAGGGCGCCCATTGATATGACTCCGCCTGTAGTCACGACGGGGAGAGTTCCCATGGTGACTGAGCCTACTAAGACCGAGATAGTACCAGACAGGGAGAGCATGGCCTTGGATGCAGAACAGCAACACCATATTGCACCGGGTCAGGTTCGGTTGGAGGTAGTTAGAGCTAACGTCATAGTCACTATGGATAGCGATCTCCTGGAGGATCCATCACCTCCAGCAAGTCCCTCGAAGAAAACTATGAGTTCTTGGCTGCAGAAGAAGTTTGCCATGACAATCATAGAGTTGACAGGGGTGGCAATCCTATCTTCCCAAGGGGAAGCCTCAAGAAGCAAAGGATTTGGAGGTTGAGGTGGCGAAGGACTTGGAGATCGTCAACCCACAGGGTGAGGATACCACTAGAGGCCTGGAGAATGTGCCTATGGAGGAGGATACGGTGGAATACTTGGCCGACACAGGGATGCAACCAGAAGAGGATGACGTTGAGGCATCATTGGCTGACTTGGTAGCACGAGGGCGTCGGCTAGTAGCTATAGCAGAGGCTCGAGCCCTGAAGCCAATGAATTCAGAATTGCGGCATCTTTTGACTTTTGTACGGCAGGAGTGCCCGACTGCTTTTGCAATGTGTTTTGAGCAGGGTTTGTGGCCTGCTAACGAGACACCTGATATGGTGACAGCATGGTCTCTTCCTTTACCAGTGAGAGAGAGTGAGGTACAGGCCCTCATTCGTCAGATAGAACAGGCCTTCCACGAAAGATATTATGTGTTGAGACACTCAGAGTATGTCTCAGCTAGCCGAGAGACTGCATTGGTGGATTCAGAGAGAGCTCGGGAGGAGCTAGCCACCAGATTGGCAGTAGTGGAGCGAGACTTAGCTCAGCGGACACAAGCGCTGGAAGCCGATAAGGCATCACAAATGGCCTTGGAAGATAAACTGGCGAAGGAGACAAAGACATTTGAGCAGAGGTTAGCAGTAGCCACCTCCGAGAGACAGACTGTATAGGCTAGTTTAGTCTGAGCCCGGAAGGAGGTTGAGGAGCAGTAGAAGGACCTTCAAGAGGCTACAGTGATGGTAAAATCCACACTCAAAATTCAGTCAGTCACGAAACAGAAGTTGGCGGCGAGGACGGGACAGGTGTATGAATTGCGTTCTCAGTTGGGATCTTCTATGGTGCAGCCGACCTTTTCTACTGCGGGATACCCAGCCTCTTCAAGGACGCTTCCTAAGCCCCCTGCTTCTACTTCTTAGACGTGCATTTTGTATTTCATATCATTCCCTTGGTGTTGGTACTGTCCCGGACATTTTGTATGTTGTCGTCCAGAGACGACTTTCTTTTTGGGGCGGATGATGTTGTCGGGTAAATGGGTAGTTAAAGGGTTGGTGCGTCGGAGGGAGTTACACAAATGTGACGGTTTGCCTCGCATCCCCTCAGACACTATATGTATGTATTCTTCTCTTTGAGCAAGGCATGTTCGGATTATGATATGCGGAAATACCTTTGTACATGGCGATCAATCTATGAATATAATGTAGTTATGTTCTCTATACATTCTCTATTAAATACTTTACTCTCTGTATGCAAATAATCTTTATTACCCCACGAGGGTAAACATACAAGAGATTTGTCATGCAAATCAAAGATAGGGAACCCTTATCAAAAGAAAAAATGTTTTGGTAACTTCTAATGAGCAAAGTTTGTTCTTCATGAAGTCAATGAGAAACAAGCATTACCAATTGAATGTGGCATTTTCATGGCTGTAAAAGTTGTTACTGGTCAAGAAACATCCATCAATCTTTAGAGCAATAAGATTGAGCAAGTGTCATTAGTAGTTGATTTCAAAGTAGTTTTGTCAGTGGACATGCGATTCAAGAGAATGTGATGGTTAATTCTAATTCTGAAATTTGAGTTACAAGGTTGGTTGTGTCGATGCAAATCTCTCAAAAATGTCCAAATCAGCAAAAAGAAGGTAAGCACTTTGAGTGTTCCTATGATCACAATGCAAGGTATGAAAAAGATAATAATAGCACAGATTTACAGCTCTATACCATACAAAAAAATTTTATCAATGAAGCACCCTAAAAATGGTGAAAGGGTGAAAGATACAACTTGCAATAAAGGGCACATATATTCAATTGCTCAAATTCAAATTTGCTTATGCATGGTGGTATGGATTTCAAAATATATTTTGAAATAGTGAAGGGCAACACCCCCTATTGTTGATAAATTCATCATTCCATACACCTAGCTAAAAAACTCAAGATATGAAAGGTCAATGTTGTAGTTCACAAGTTATTCACTTCACTTGGAGACAAAACTATGACACCTAGAATAGATTATGGTCTAATGGAGGTAGTCACAATTGTTAAGACAACAAGATACTTGATGTCAAAAGGTGGGAAGCAAGATCGATGTCATTTTGATATTCAAAATTTTCTAACTAGGCATAGTGTAGTGTTTAGTTTGCCTCAAGGATCTTGACCATATAAAGGAACACAACATATCATAAGTTTGGAATTAAGGTCCAAACATGTTTGCCAACCCAAGATGCACGAAGGAGAAGTTACAGAGGTTGAGATGCTATAAAATGGCATTAGCTTTGTAACTTCTTTGGTTGATAAATAGGAGGTATTTTCCACTCCAAGTCAAATTGTGATATTGTTATAAGGATTCAACTGTGTAGTTTTTGAGTCAAACTCATTGACCCATGTTTCATGAGTAGTGGTTCACAAGAATCCATCTCTCATGAAAATGAATCGAACACTTAGCACTCATTGCATCTAGGTGATGCTTAAAAGGGCGAAGTATTGGGCCCTTCGCAAGAGGTCAGCCATCCTAGTATGGCTCCAACTCAAGTGTGCTTAACCATGGAGATTCCTCCTAAGTTAAGCCACTTAGCTTGCTACCCCATTCGCAAAGAGTTTGGAAGTCATTCATTATTACATTACACACATTCAGGAGAAGACTGAATGTATATACTTGAACATATACTAGAAAAGGTTTGATGTCTCTTTTCCATTCACAATCACCATTCCTGCAACAAATCAAGCTTATTTTATTGTTATTAGCATATGTCAAAAGACTGCGGGAAATACAGATACTAGTAAGCAACATGAGAATCCATACAACTTTTACACTTATTGCAGGATGCATAAGACTTCCTAGGTTCCACATCGGGGATAAGCCTTGCAGCAAAGAAGCTGTTATAGATGAAATTTCATCCAAGGATAGAAAGAAAATTCAGCTTTTCCAAGGGTCAAAGATGTCCTTCCCATTGAAGCAATAGAAATTAGCACAAAAAAGGTGGGAAAAGGTTGCCACAAACAACCTAGCAAGCCAAAAATAACCTACAGAAAAATTGTAAGATTTGAAGGAATGGAGCTCCAACTTGTCAAAACCCAGCACAAGAAGGAAAAAAAGTGAAGAGGATTCAAGAAGATGCTGATTTGGAGACCCCAATTCATAGTGATATCAAAGCAGCACAGCAAAAATATGGTGGTGAGCTCATTTTCCACATAAGGCATTCCTTGCCTTTGTTAGAGATTGAGGATGCCCTCAAGAATTTAAGAGAATGCATAATTTGTCAACAAATCAAAGCAGATCATATTGCACATTTATTGCATCTCTTGCCTATTCCAAATCAGAAGTGGAAAGGTATAATCATGGATCTCATTACGGGCCTCCCCAAGGTACACAAAAAGGATTGCATTTACATTGTCATGGATAGGCTAAGTATGCATACTTTTTATTATTTCTAATTTGTTTTTCAAATAAATTATTGGGCTACATGGACTACGTAGAAATATTGTGGGTGATGGAGTTAGTAGATTCTGCAACTTTTGGGCCAGAGTTGTTTCATTTGATAAGCACAAGATCCAGATTTTATGGACCTCATAAGATCATGAGGATTGTTAGTAAAGTTGCTTATGAGTTAGATTTGCTAGGAGACAACATAATGCATGCTATATTAGTTTCTGGATTTGATTGTGTAGAGGTTTTTTTGTCATCAACGTTTCGGATCACACTACATGATCCATCATCTTTTTACTCCTTTTGCTCTCTTGCGTCCTGATGATGGATCATGTAGTGTGATCCGAAACGTTGATGACAAAAAAACTCTACACAATCAAATCCATTAACTGATATAGTAGCATGGATTGTGGAAATCTAATAGATCTAACATAATTCATACTAATTGCTTGAGGGTGACTAATTCTTGGAAGGGCACACTGTCATTGTCCCCTTTTCAAAATTAAAATAAGTGATTGAGGACCCTTAGCCTATTCCTCATTTCATGTCGGCTACAGGATAAAAATATGGGAAATAATATAATAATAATAGATTAAATTAGACTCAATCACTTAATTTTAAAAGGACAACTTAAATATTATTATTAATTTAATAATGTGGTTGTCTAAATGAAACATTATAAGGCCTACATAATATTTTATTTTCAAAAAATATTTAAACACTTTGAAGGGAAAAGAAATATTTTTATAAACACGTTTGGAAAGGAAAGGAAATTCAAACTAAAAGGCACGAAAGGAGAATCTATTAAAGGAGGTGAATGGATGAAAGGCATGATCTATCGATTGTCATTTTGTTGTTCATTCCGTTTTGGAGATTGAATCATTCAAAGACAAAACCTTGGTGCAGGAGATCCGTTGGACAAAAACCCTTTTGGTTTCATTATTGGATTTGAGAACGAAAACCCTCTTGTCCATGAAAGGTGATTCCATTCAGGGATCATATTGGTGTTGATTGTTGAAGATTCATCAAATATTTGATTCTAAGGATTAGATTGATTGAGCATTTGCAAGCAAATATAATTGATATTATCAATTGTTCCTCCTAAAAAGGCTTCCAACATTTGGAGTCGCTGATTCTGTACCTTTATTTATTGCTGTACGAAAAATTTATTGTTGTGCACTATTTAGATCTTCTGTTTTATCTATGGTATTTTGATAAATAAGGGTTTCCTAAATTTACAAATGCTAATTGTATTACTGCATTACATCTACATTTGTATTTTACATCTGTTTCAGCTTTCACTCATTAGGAAAATTGCATATTTCTTAAGGTTTTCAAATGGAGACACTACAAGGTGTGCAAGAGTGAAGAAGATACAAGATCCTCTGTATCTCGTTGTGCTCAAACTTGAAAGATTTCTATATGACAGAAATCTCACAAAGAACTGTGAGACAGCCATCCAAGTAAGCTAGCAGTTTTGCAACAATCACCAGCTATTAATAAAAAAAATGGGTATACACTATTAAGCTAGTATATGTGAAGATAGGCATATTCCATTAATATATGGACAAAATGGAAACTAGACTGTCCTCCATCTGATCAATATCAGGCAGATAAACAAATAGGTAATCATGTACCACAATCAGTAGGTCGTTCATGTTAAACGACAAATCCCTATCCATAACCAATGATGTCAATCTGGCATGAGCAATCACATTCCACATTCTAAAGGCCAGAAACATACATAAGTTGCAACCTATGTCAATCAAGAGCTATCAATCTATCTCGACATTAAGACAAATCATAAGCCAAATGAAAAATCCAAAAAGGCTTTTTAACCCAAAGAAGAGAAATTGTTGAATTTCAATTTCAATGGACGATTTCTTTTGATTAGTTATTATTATAATGATTGTTAACAAATATCAGAAATCAATTTGATTTGTGAGTTTTGCTTTGATTAATCATTGAATTTTATATCTCAATGTTTTATTTACATCACAGGCCTGCATTGCAAGTCTAATCTTGGCCTGCATTGCAAGTTAAATCTTGTAAATAAATTTTTGTCATCTCTTGTCAGAAAGATTTGGAACAGCTAATTTTATTTCAATACAAAAAGTATTCAAACTTTAAAAGTTACCAAGTAGTACTATTACTCACCTGTGAACAAAATGACTAAGTGTCTGGGAAGCTTTAACAATATATTCATCTGGAACTAATTTGCCATCAACGCATATTCTTCCTGATTTTACAGCCTCAACCTGAAAACAAAAATACTTAGGTACCTTTCCAGCAATGATTCACTAAACTAAACGGATATAACTGGAATCCAACTGATCAGTACCATCAAATCAAATTGTACAAAATTTTACAATCAATAATATAAGAAATAGACAAGATTGAACAAAGCTTCCCTTCATAAAATTCACATGAATCATATAACTGTCAAGCTTCTTTAGTGATGTTTTTGTTGGAACAATTTACCCATTTTATGTTAATTAAGTTGATTGGCTTTCTGATTTAATATAACCTGTGAGATCTGTGGACTATTGCAGTGAAGACTCAGACACGTGACACAAAAGAATATGCCAAAGGAAGATGTACAAATTCGTAGAAGGAATTTTCTTCAACAATTTGATGGTTTTTTATTCGCAGAATATCGTAGGTATTTCTCTCCATTTTTAGCAGATTCTTTAATACTAATCCATGGGTCATGTTAATGTGAGTTTTGTTCCACTACAACATACAGAATCTGTTAAGTTTTAGGATAGCTGCAAATGTAATAGCACTCTATGTTGTATGTGTTTTCCAAATGCAACAATCTCTCTTTCATTTATATTGGGAATGAGGCTAGGAGAGACATGTCCCTTCATGGGA
>MU228302.1:1147078-1166250 GCA_018584345.1 Thuja plicata
CAAATAAAGCCGACGCGGCAACACTAATCCCTACGCTAACATAAAAATGGGTCCGGGATAAGCTAAATCGACCGAGACCCAATACAAGTTTATTTTATTTTATTTATTTAATGACGGGGACATTACACGTTGAATGACCAGAAAAAGTTCCCAAGGAGGCCACAATGTATACCAAGTATGAATTCATGTCGAAAGTAAGCGTATTAGGAACATGAGCCAGCTGCTCGCACAAGACACATCAAAGGTTTGGGGGATTTTTTTAGTTCAAGATTCTTCCTCATTGCATTTTGGTTTTCCAAAGGAGGTATGGTTTTTCTTTTCTTTGTTCTTCAACTTTGAAGAGTATTTCATGAAGTTTTTCTTCCTCTTTGCTCTAAAATTGCCTAGGGTTTGAATGCAAGTTTTTTTTTGTATGTTTGTATATATGTTTTTGTTTGTTTTTACAAATCATTTTCAGATTTGTGGTTTCTTGTTTAAGAGTATTGTTTTCAAAAACAATATGAGTTTTCCACAAATGATGCAAGATGAAAATACAAGTTTCTTTCCCAAAGAAAGAACTTCAAGAACGCATATTTTTCCCACTTGCAAACGGAATTAAAAACCCCGTTTGTGAGTTTATTTTGCCAAGAAAAGCTAAGTTTTTCCTCTTACTTGCAAGTGGGCTTTAAAAACCAGATTGCAAGTGTTTTTCAAAGCACAAATGAAGACTCTTCTCACCTACAAGTGGGCTTTAAAAACCCGATTGCATGCGGTAAACCTTCCCAAATTGACTTGCAATTGGATTTAAAAACCCCAATTATAAGTAAGAGACACCCCCTTTTGTATATATATGCATTTGCACCTCATTTTGATACCAAATACTTGCATTTCATTCACCTGCAGTACTCAAGAAAAACCTCGTAATTCATCTTTTTCCCCATTTAAAAAGCTGATTTCATCCATTTTCTTATATTTCCTATTGCTTAAGAGCCTTCCATTTGTATCCTGTACGCATGCCCTTCCAGATGTGCCTTTAACAGTGTCTATGTATTCATTGGTGTCTCATGAAAACGTACTTACCCTATGGGATTTTCATGTTGCAGCTTTATCATCCACAGGTCGCTTGCTATGTCGGAAGAGTCAGTCTCTCCCAAGGGCAAGAAAAAGATGAAGTACAAGTTTGATAAGTACCTAAATTCCATTCCACCTTCACAGGTGACATTTGTTATGGTAAATTGATATTGTTGTAGTTGTATTAAACATAGGAGATGAAAGCTCCTTATATAGATATACAAAGACGATGTTTCTAAAAGAAACAATCGTGAACTAAACACAAAAATAGAAACTACCTAATAAACTAAAGACTAACTAAGATGACCATTAAAGAAACATTATAATATTCTAATACCCTCCCTTAATGGTCTTCGTCTAGCTGTTGTCTTTTGGCCACAAATTCTTCTAACACTCAGTTGCTGCTGAGACCCTCCCTAGAACTGCAAAATGTTAACGACCAAGAAGCCATCCAAAAAAACAAAGAAGGGTGCCCCCTTCTTCAGAATGCTCTGCAACAAGAGACAAGACCCTGCCACTAACTCTGCCACTGAGATGAGTCTGCCACTAACCCTCTCAGAATCTACAAAACATTTGACCAAAAATCATCACAAAACGTCCAACCTAATGTTGGATAACAGAGCTCTCCTTCCCTAGAAACAGAGATACACACTGAGAACAACTGTCATAGTTTTGAGGAAAAATGGGCAAACCCTCCAAACTTTGCAAATAAGCAGGATGCCCCAAAATCGACTACAAAATACCATGATTTGAAGATTACAAAGCATCGCTTTTTTCGGGAAAAAAATGGTAAAAACCCTAAAATAGGAACACATGTCATGAAATCTCATGTAAACTTCGCGTATTACAGAAACCAGAAACAATTTTTGAGGAGAAAAATCGATGAAATCCCAAAACAATTTTTTAGATAAAAAATGATCAAAACCCAACACAAAATCTAAGACACGGATCAGAACACAAAACTTCGTTTTTGAGGAAAAACAGTAAAACCCTTTTACAAAACAATTTTAAAGCAAAAAATCACACAAAAATCCATAATAATTTTAATGGAGAAAAATTGTAAAACCCACCCACTAATTTTTCAAGGACAAAAAATTAGAAAACCCAACAAATAATTTGAGGAAAAAATTATTAAAACCCATTAGAGAAACCTTCATCTGGCAAAACAAACACAAGACTTCAATCAGAGACTTTTGCTCAAAACAAGAAATCACACAATCAAAACCCTTGACTAGGCTCGCAATTTTCAGCAAAAATCTTTGAAGACGAACCACAAAATTTTCATTAAATACCTCCAACGATTTTTATTTTAAAAAATCAAAATACAAATTTCTAGAAAAAAAATTCCAGATCAAAAGAGGCTCAAATTTTTCTTAAAAAATTCGCCAAATTTTATGAAATCCCATCAACCCCCTCTCATACAATGTTATGGTAAATCGATGTTGTTGTAGTTGTATTAAACACAGGATATGAAAGCTCCTTATATAGATATACAAAGACGATGTTTCTAAAAGAAATAATCATGAACTAATGACAAAAATAGAAACTACGTAATAAACTAAAGACTAACTAAGATGACCATTAAAGAAACATTATAATATTCTAATGTCTGAAGAGTCAGTCTATCCCAAGGGAAAGAAAAAGATGAAGTACAAGTTTAATAAGTATCTGAATTCCATTCCACCTTCACAGGTGACATCTTCTGTGGACGAGATCAGAGACAGAAATTGGGCATGTTGACATGTCTAATTTCTTAAAAAGGGTTGAAGCATCTTCAAAGAAGGAAATGATTCCCCTCATTCAGAGCAACATACACCTTGTCTCCACATTTCCAGTGGCTGCCCTGGAACCTGAATTTGTATTGGCATGTGAACAACACTTTGATCATGAATCCAGAACATCAAGGATGATGATGGAAACATTATTATCAGGCTGGATACGGATACAATTAATAAATTTTCAAAGTCCCGCCTGCTCCAGTATGTATTGATATGATAAAGGAAAAGACTTTGAAGAGGTGGAATGATGGGAAACAAGACTGCATAAGGTACATAAATGAGAATTGGCTCATTAACAAGAGGGCTAATTTATCTAGATGAACTAAATTGATGTGCAAAACAGATTTTCATGAAGAGATTAATGATATGATCACTCTACTCAGCAGGATCATGGGTCTTAGGGAGTCCAATGTATTTGAGCCTTGGATGTAAAAGTCCATTTCTCTAAATGTAAGGTCTAGACAAAAGATCTTTTGGGGTGAGATCATCAACAATGATTCAAATTTAAGAACAGATTTCCAAGTTGCAGCTACATAGACAACCAAAACTGGCCAAATCTCCTCAATAATCAAATGCATTTTCAGTCTTTAATAATCCCTTGACAAATGGCTAGCTATGCAAATCGAAATGCTTGAGAATAGCGTTCCAAAGACTTGCTCAAACATCAAAACCGTGCTTCATGCTTGTGCTTGCAAGTCGACTTGCAATACTGGCAAAAAACAGCGATCAATGGAGGAGAAACATTGTATTTTGTTAAACAATACAAGCAGAAAATACTTTGATTTTTCCCTAAATCGGGCTTTAAGAACGATGTCTCAACTTTGGCAGTTCTTTCCTTTCAAAAATTGCTTGTAAATGACTAAGTCGAGGTTCGTAAATGTCATTATAAGTGCTGGACGATTCAATGTAAAACAGCGATCAAAGTCTAAAATCGTGGTTCAATCATAACTTTGCAAGCAAAGTTTGATTGAAGTCGAGCTTTTATCTCACGTCGACAAGCATTTACAAGGAAGAACAAAGGTTTTATTTAAAACATATAACATGTCGTCGGCTTTAAAAGCCCAACCACATGTTATAAACTTGAAAAACTTCCTCTTTGTATTGTAAAACGGCGAGCATATGAAAGATGTCGGACTTTAAAGACGTCTTTACAAGCATCAAAATGTTTTAAAATATGAAGGAATAACGTAGTCGGGCTTTAGAAACAAGCTTGATATGAAGGAAAATGTGTAATCAGGCTTTAGAAGCCCAATTACATGCTTGCATTCTTCATTAAAACAAATGATTTCCCCTCAAAAATGTCTTTTGTAAATGCAAGAGCGGATTTAAAATTTCCATTTACAAGTAAAAACTTGCAATGACTCACAAAAAGTTTGATTTCATCACTAAAGAGGCCTTTGTGGGACTTCATATCGTAGGCTTTTAAACAAAGAATAATGACTTACAGTCGGGTTTTAAAACCCCACTTGCCGGTAACTTAATTCTTTATTATCTCTTGGAATATAGCTCGGAATTAAGCCTGCAATAGCTCGAAACAACCAAGATTCAAAAAGCAAGAGACCTAGGACGAAAACAAAGACAAAAACAAACAAACAAAACAAGAAAAATAATCAAAGACTTGAAGATTACCAAAAATAGAGTACTTGCAGCCAGGAAAGAAAAGCCCGATTTTGCAAGAACAACAAAGGAAAACTCGACGGAAATCTTTGAAAATGGCATTTGTAGGATGAGAAACTTAGGTCAATTCAAGGTATAATTGATTGCCTTAGAAAAACATCTTAAGAATGCCATACTTAGAGAGTTTAAACTACGAGTTCACAAAAAATTGCATAGGGTTGTCCAATTTTGCGAATACAAAATTGCAGACAACATAGCTAATTTTATGATATTTCACTATATCTTACAACTCTTTTCATTTTTATTTCATTATTCTCTTAAGCTTTTTCAAAAAAATTGTTTCTTAAACTTTTCAATTTCTTGTCCCCTTTCTGCTCTTAATGTTGATAATATTTTTCATAATAATTTCTTGCTACATTAATAATAATTTCTCACAAGTTTATCAATTTTTCACTTTTCTTATCCTAACATCCCAACATCTTACATTGCATTATTTTATTTGGTAATATCATTGCAAAGTTTAATTAGAAATTGCTTCTTACTTTTTCTAGAATTTTCACATTTATTATTGCATTGTTTCATTACATCACAGTTGTTATGTTCATTATCCCCCTTTCATTCAGATACTATATCATTTTGTTGATATTACTTGTAATAAGAAAAGCTCTACCATAATATTGGCTATATAGCATTTATATTAATTATCAACAACTCCATCCTTTTAATGTTTTTGTTGTCTCATAAGTACCAACTTATACTCTTGTTCTCCACACCTCCCCTTTCCTCTCCTTTAAAGGTTTTGTTCTGCAATTCAACTTTTATTTTTCCAACTCATCTGAAACATAAATACAGCTAAAACATACACTGAATCCAAAAGCACTTAAGCACATTTTCATGAACTGTGACTAAACATGTCTACGAAAACCTTATAAAAGTTCTACATTGACATTCATGAAAATGCATTTTACAAATATTTGCAGCATACATAATATTCGTAGGGCCGTTGTCTAAACTCATGTGAGAACAAATCCACTACTTTCTTTCCAGCCCATCTTTTCTTAACCTGCAAATCCAAGAAGAGAATGCCCTTCAGCTATGTAAGAACTCTAGGTCAAATAAACATATGAAGGTCAAAACCATTAGCAAAAGTGCTCTCTAATTTTTTTAACTTGTAAGCAATATTGACATCACAACCCTATAAAGTAGGAACTAAAAACAATCATCTATCCAATCCAGATATAACAAATATGCATCAAATGAAACAATTTCTAAGCCCCCACTTCGAGCAAACAACTTCACGTCATGAGGTTGACCATTTTTAGTAAGCTCATTCTGAGACAGTGAATCTGGTGGCATCTTATACGAATGAGATCCACTAAAGCAATGCACATAAGAAGTACAAGTTTATCCTAGCACAGTTTATGTTATATTTGTATACTAAAATGTGCACATACATAATTTTACACGGCATGCTAGATATGGACCACAAAAAATCTCATATATAACCCAAAGCAATTACAGAAATAGAAGTGCAGTCCAAACAATTCAATTATTAGTAGTTCTCCAGTGGGCACTAACTGTTTTAACAATGGTACTTGTAAAGGAAAGAAGAAGTGAGACAAATGTTAAAGAATAATCAGCTGCAATACCTGAATATTAGTTTTACTTTTACATGCATTGAGTAATTTCGGACCATATTTATATCATATTTGCAACAAGACACCATAAGATTTCATATGCAATCAGACTAACAGGGTGGCTGGGGATCACCTTCCTCATTCAACATGTTGATATTCCAAGCATCCAGAGTTGGAGGAATGAGGTTTATAGAGAGTCTTGTGAGGATCATGTTTCTCAAACCTTGAACGCTTGCCTGGGTGGAACTTTCTGCATGGAGAGTCATACACATTGCAAGAGGGTTGATCTCAGCTTGCTCTTTGATTATAGCAGTGATTTGCCTTTAGCTAATTGTCTAAAAAGGATGCCATTGATAGCTTCAATAGATTTACATGCTGTTAAATGACTTTACTTGATTTTTGCATCCCTTGATTCACTTTTTCCATCTTCCCTGAATGTTATAAAACACAATGTAGAATGAACAGCGCCCTTTCAATAAAGGCATCGTGTATCCCCTTCTCCGGCAATTTATGGAGAGCTTTGAGTTCCTTTGTGATATCACCAAAGTCTTAGCAGCGAGGAATTTCCCCCCCTCCAATTCCCAAATTATTTCCATTTACAATGTCTGTAGAGGGGGTCTAAAAGGCATGTGCAAATAATAGGATTTGTCTTAAGTCAATAGCTGGCGTGAAATCTAGGAGCTGCATAAGATTGAGAAAGGATTCTTACCATAGTTGGAAAACTTGAACTTGCCTTGGAGTCGCCAGCCCAAAAAATTGGACTCGGAAAAACCTCGAGAAAGGAGTTGGGCAAAAGAAAAAAACCGTAGTTTTACAAAAAAACAAAAAGAAATTAATAACCCTACAGACCTGCGTTGAGCAATAACAAATCATAAAAGCGATAAAAAGTGAATTTTTTAATGTTTTATGTAATGTCTCCTCCTTAAGCAAGTCAGTTGGCAAATGAGGTCAGCCTATCAGTTGGTTCCCATAGGCCAACAGATTGTGTAGGGAACCCTTTCAAGAGCTAATGGAGACATATCAGAGCTTTGTGAGCCAATTTGACCAATTTTGGGCAGTCTCCTAGATTTTCAGAGAAATCCCTATTTTTTAGTGGAGCAGGGACACACTAGGGACCTCCGGGAACAGTCTGGAGACTTCTAGCACAGTTCCTATTTTTTAGGAGAGTTCCTAAATTTTAGGATAAGACTATCAGTTAGCTTACAATGGTCAGACAACTTCAGTGGATAGGGGTCATCAGACAGAACTCGGATTGGGGTCCAGATGAGCGAGCTATGAATAATTGAGAAATAATTTAATTAATTCCTAAGTTACATTATAATAAAATAATATAAATAAATTAAGTGGACTATTACGGTCACTTATATTATAATAATTTAAAATAAAAGGGGTCATGGGCACAAGTTCCTAGGTGAAGAGTTGCAAGCTATGCTCCATGGGATGCATCCCCTAGCAAATTTCCCCCGCACCCATCCCGCGGATGGTACAAGAATGCGAGGACAGGAATTTTCCGTCTCCAAATCCGTTCCATTTAAAAATAAAATAAAATAAAAAGTTTCCGAACCATTTTTTTCAGCACAAGAGGGGACTCGGAGACGGAATTTCATCTCGGGGACGACCTAGCCATCCCCGAGACGGAACGCCATCCTCTATTTCCTAAGGAAACAAAACATTCGCCGAACATGAAAAAGTGAATTTTTTTTGTTTTTTATTTGCTTGGCGGGCCCCACATGGATAGAAAAGGCAATTAAAAATTATGGAACCCTATTTGGAGACTAAAAAGGTAAAGATTTCTTCAATTCTCATTTCTTCATTTCAACCATTCTTGGCAAGAAGAAAAACAAAGAGCAGCAGGAAGAAAGTTTTTTTGTTGCAAGAGGAGGGTTTGGCATAAAATCTTCTTCATTCTAGGTATGTGTTTCATCTGCCATTTGCTTATGGCCATTATTTTCATTTTACATTAGTTTTGCATTGTGCAACATATAGAGAGGGCATTTTTAGTGATTTTTTTTTTTCTTTTCAACTTGCAGCAGTGTTTTATATTTCATAATCATGGGCAGCAGCAGTGAGAGTGAGAGGAGTGCTAGTAGTGATAGCATGGATGTGGAAATTCAAGAAACTCAAACTCAAAGAAAAAAATGTAGTACTAGGGCAGCCATAGGGGGGTCTTCAACTTCAACTTCAACTAGTGTGAATGTAGCAGGGCCAGCATCCTCTAACCCATTTGACTGCCCTTCCGAAGCCCTCAAAAAGCATGCAAAAGGCCCATTCAATCCCAAGAAACCTCTCCTTCAATTTGCCACAAGAGTAGACAATAATAAGAAAAAAAATATCCAGGGGTAGTACGGAATCGGAGTGCCATTTGTGCAAAAAACATTATTATGGCAGCTATACTAGAATTTATTGCCATCTTTTATGGATAGGTGGTCAAGGGGTCAAAGGTTGCAAAGCTACAACACAAGTAGAAAAACTTGAGGCAACTAGATTGCACATAGAGGAGGAGGCATTAAAAACAGGGACTTCAATAGAGAATGTGCAAGCTAGTATGCAAACTTTGAGCCAACCTTCTAATAGGGAAGAAAGTGCAAAACCTACTCCCACTTCTATCGGAAAGGGAAAGAACCTTCTAATAGGGAAGAAGAGTAAAAGAGAAACCAATGTTGCTGATTTATTTAATTTGCAAGCAAAAGAGGTGGTTGAAGCATTTATTGTTAGGTTTCTTTTTGCTCATGGTATACCATTCCATGTGTCACATTCCTCATATTATAAACAAATGTGCAAAGATATCTATGTTGTTGGTCCCTCATTTATATCACCTGGAGAGACAAAACTACACACCACCGTTCTTCATAAAGAGTATTCAAAAGTGAGCATTTTAATGGAGGATATGAGACAGAAATGGTTGAGTGAAGGATGCTCCATCATCATGGATGAGTGGACCGATATCAAACATCGGCCACTCACCAATCTTATTGTCACTGTCACAACGAGCTCTTATTTTCTTAGAGTTGTAGATTGCTCAGGGGAAAGGAAGGATGCATCCTTCCAATTTCAGATTTTGAAAGATGCTATAGAAGAGGTTGGACCTACAAATGTTGTGCAACTAGTCATTGATTCAACTCGGGTGTGTAAGTTAGTTGGATTGAAGGTAGAAAGTGCTTATAAGCACATTTTTTAGACCCCATGTTGTGTACATGAATTGAACAACACCTTGAAGGACATTGGAAAAATTGATTGGATAAAGGCTATGGTGTCTGAGGCTAGAGATGTGCAAATGTTTATTTGCAATCATCACACATCTCTTGCATTATTTAGGACATTTTCCAAGAAGGAAATCCTCAAGCTCGTGGAAACTAGATATGCTAGCTACTTTATTTTGTTGGAGAGGATGCTTGAGGTCCAAGAGCCCCTACAATCCATGATGGTCAATGCACAGTGGAGTAGATGGCATGAATCAAGCACACCAGATGGAAGAAGTGTGAAGCAAAGAATCCTTGATGATAATTGGTGGTCTACAATGAGATAAGAAACTTAAAAAATTGTTATTGCTGATTTAATAAAATTATTGATGATTTTAGCATTTGCTGATTTTATTATTTAAGAATTAAGAATTTTAAAATTTAACATGTTTCTAACTTGTAACTTGCTTGCATTTGCAGATACATTTGCTCCTTCATTGATCCTGTTGCGTGGGTCATTAGATATGTTGATATTGACTCTCCTAGCCTTGGAGAGATTTATGAGACCTTTGATAACATGCTTGGGCAGATCAAGCACATTATTCATAGCAGGGACGCTACTTTGGGATTTTATGAGGAGCATTTTAGGCCCATTGTGACGCGACGGTGGAACGTTATGAACACCCCGCTTCATATGGCAGCCTATGTTGTCAATCCTAAATGGTATGCACCGAGACCTGGGAGAGTGGCTCCATCTAGGGATGAGGAGGTGAGTCTCAAACCTGAAATCTCAAGTTTTCAATTTAAATTTGAAATAGCAAGATGCAAAGTAGATCTCTTATGATTATATCTTCAATCTTCAATATTCATGAATCATTACTTATTAATTTAATATGTTTTTTATTTGTTCAACTCAGGTGAAGGCGGGCTTCTTCAAGGCTCTTTCAAAAATGTACAATGGAGATGATGTTGGTAAACTTCAAAAATAGTGGCTTGACTTTGCCAATCTTCGTGGTCCAACCTTTAGTAGACCAAAGGCGAAGACGGATAGAGCTACATTAGCTCAAAGGGACCCTATTGGATGGTGAACTTAGCATGGTAGGGATGCACCTAAGCTGAAAATTCTTGTCGTTCGTCTTCTTTCACAGGTTGCAAGTTCCTCTGTTGCAGAGAGGAATTGGTCCACATATAGCTTCATCCAATCAGCCAAGAGGAACAACCTTACCTCTAGACGATCAGAGAAGTTAGTGATTGTTCACAGTGCATTGCGGCTACAAGATCAGCAGTGTTCAATATCATCAGACTCCAGCATTACGTTGGGATGTTAATCCCGAGGATGCTATGCACGTTGAGGAGGATGATACATCTCCAGGATTGCTTGGGGTTCCATTGGATGAGGAAGACCCTCAGCCTACCAGTGACTCAGAGACTGACTTTGATAATGATTTAGATTCCTAGAGGACAGCCATATATTTGGCATATATTATTTGCAAATACAGTATTGATTTGATTATTATGGAGTATGGACAGCCGATTATGGAGTTGAACTTCTATATTATTGTTTACTATTTAGTATTTTAGTTGGACTTATCTTTATGTCATTTCAATGTTTCATGCATGAAACTTGGAGCCTTTGGGCATTTTTGCTATTTCTACACCCTATAGTGACAATGAAAGTATTTGAATTTTGTTAATTTGCTATGTATTGAGCTTCTAAAATGTCTACGGTGAATGGTTTATCAATGTTATGATACGCATATATGAAATCTCTCTCTATGTATAAAAATTCCCCCATTTTTTTAATAGTCGTCCCCTGCCATCCCCTGAAAATTGGCCCTAAACCGTACTCGTACCGAAAACACGTCCTCATCCCCTAAAATGTCCCCATCCCCGAAACTCCATGGAGCATAGGTTGCAAGTTATAATTTGATAAAAGACCACATTTTATGAATATATGACCCCTCATGTGGATCGAACCTCTATGAAGAGAAATATTAAAAATAAAACTTGACCAAGTACAAAATAAAATAATAAAAGAACCCTAAAGAGGTTCAAATGGGCTTGGCGGGAAAACTAAAAAGAATAAAAAGGAGGGAAATGAGAAAGAAGGATTCATTCCAGGTATTTTCTATACTTAATTTTTGGTGAGGGAGCTCTGGCTGTGAGTTCTTCAGCAAACTGATCTTCAGTAACATAGCCTCTTAGAGTGATTTGGCGGTCGACGAAATCCCACCCCTTGTGGTTCGATTTTCAGCATACATTTCTTTGGAGAAGTGAAGAAAGAGATCAATTTCAGTGGAATAAACAACAGATTTGATTTGTTAAGGCAGGATTTTGGAGTCTATAGTGCAGATCCAGGTTTGAATGTAATCATTACAAATTTTGAACCAGGCCTGCCGTACCACTACAGGAAACACTACATCAGACCCAGCTTGGATGTCTGGTACAAACTAGGCAGAATTTGGCACAATTTACTTGTGCTGTTTGCAGATCAGCAGCTACCAGGGATAAACCAGTGAACAAATCAGGATTTTTTCTAAGTTTCAGACCCTCTCCTTAGCCGTACAACCTCAAGGTATAGCTGATTAGTTTCCAGCTGAGACGTGAAGCTTTAAGTCATCATATCTGCATCCAAAATCAGAAGATATCAGAAGCAGACGTTTGCCAGGTCAGAGAATAACTCAGTTGTAATCACTATAACATCAGCCCATAATTACCTGGTACGGTTAATGTATTGCCTTTGAAGATTGAATAAAAATCAGTATTTCTTCATTCATTCAAATGATAGCATCAGTTTAGGTCTTGTATTGGCTTCAGTAGTTGTTTCAGCGTTATTCTATTTTTAGTTAGCATTGCATCAATATATTTCAAAAAACACAAAAAAAAAATCAAAAAAATTGAAGACCCCAAAAAAAAAAATACCTGCAGAAAAAAATCAGACTTTGTCAAAATTCCACATCCGGGAGTTGTCCATTACATTTTAACCTTGGCTGGGAATTCTCAGCAAACGTTGAGAGTCTTATTCAAGGACTCCCGAGTCCATGTCCGAGTCCTTCAAAAAACTCCTGAGTCCAATCCACTAACTCTCCCGAACTCAACTCGGGAGTCCGTGGCATGTCGACTCAGCAAGCTCATGGACTCGCGAGTCTATGCAAGTCCGCAGATTTTTCCAACTATGATTCTTACCTTGTGGATAGTTGTTGCTGGGTTGATGGACTTATGTGACAGCCATTTCTTCCACCTAAATGGTGACTGTTTGTGTTTCCTACTCACCACTACACATCAAGTCCCTTCATTCCACAAACTATGTTGTGTTTCAAAATGCCCATTTACTATCATGAGTGTTTCCCTTAATCCAAATTTGTCTTTGATTTCATGCCCTTATCCCCCATGCATTTGGAACCCCAAAATTTCTTAGTCTGGAGGCATGGCCGATATTCTGGGTTAGTGTAAGCCATCGAAGATGTCCTTTCCAATATGACTTTCCTCCCAAGTCTGCTTTCTCCTATACTTTCACTGAGCTTTCAAACTTACCCATTCAAGCATACATCTCAACCATTCCCACCATTCATTCCCTTCACTAGTCGAGCTACCAGACTTGTACATCCCACCATACTCATTCACCAAACCTCACTCCATCACAAGCCTCTATCAGAGAGTTGGAATTCCCATCACCAACTTGTCTAAATTCTGAATCCCAATCCCTCACAAGGCATTCCCGACACCCCAATTCCAACACTCATCATTTCTCACCTGCCTCCTTGCATGACCAAACAATCATTAAAGCACAAAGTGATTCCACTCATACCTCTTCATACAGCATCATATAAATCAATTATTCCATCTGTCCATACATCTCATACTTATGTTCTTCTTCGCAACTTCAAATGATTACATTTATATACACAATTCATCAACTTATCTTAACTAGGTCGGCCAGGGACCTAATCACAAACAAATAATAAATTACAATCCAATCCTCAATGCAATCCATTGAATGTCGCCCAAGACATTGCAATTATCCATATCAATATCCTCGAACACACTCAGATCCACTAATCATGCTCTAAACCTTCGCAACATGTTACATCATCAGGTTGGCTAAGACCAAATGAAGAACACCAACACGTTACATGAAAATCATGCAACCCAATCACTTCAACCAATGCAAACCAACAACACGATCAGCACACGATCAAGAAACATCAACAAGCAATGTTAAGTACCTCGGCAACCTTAGCATCACCACGAACTCAGGATCCAAATCCATCTCTGCACTATTCATCAGCAACATTATTTGCAACGTCTGTCATTCAAGAAATATAGCTTGCCAGTAACCAAATCATAAACCACTTGAGTTGAGGACACATATGCATGTCCCAAACTCACTACCAGGTTAGCAACAACCAACTCTTCAACACCAATCCATACCGATCCAAAACTGATACCCTGTCTCTTCGTGAACAACCAAAATACCAGTGTTTGATAAATCAGTCATAACTCTCTCAAATCATCATTCTAACCTCTGCAAACTAACATTCGTCAGCTACAGACATCTCAAAACACAACTGTACAATCACAACTGTAGATCTTCTGTGTAGTATCTGTACCAAGCAATTCAACCTTACTAACCATAACAAGAACACTGTCTTCACCAGTAGAAGTATGTTGACATCAATGACAAAACATTAATAGCAACATATATGCATAATCTGAACAACATCTCATCAACATCCAACGCACAGTGGCAATGACTCAGGGGAAAACTCTGATTTTGATGCAATGTTGGGAGAAGCAGATTAAAGGCAGCAGTGTACTTTGTTTTTTTGTATTTTGATTTTCATATCGTAATTGAAAGTGAAACTATATGACAGCAGTGTGACCTTTGGCGCTTTGTTAAAGTTTATAACTTGTATGTTAATTTTCAATATCATATGCATATTGACAATAAATTCTGAAAGAACTTTGAATTAAGGACTCTATATTACAATGAATGTTTGAAATTTTTAATTAATGTCTCAATTGAACACAAATGTTATATGTTAAGGTTCTATAATGTATATGCACATGCTATCCATGTTCTCGTATGAATATAATGTATACATGCATGTTTTATCCATGTCTTCATATGAATATTAAAACTTTTCCTATATATTTTAAATTTCCCTACAATTAATATGGTCGTCCCTTTTGTTGTCCTCTTTGTCATCCCTTGGCTGTCCCCAAATTTGGTTTGAAAAATTAGGGACATGGAAACATGTACCCCCAGTCCCGCAAACTCGAAAAAACCTTGATTTAATTCACTTTGTTGAACCCCTATATGATTCTTTCAATGTATACAAGAGATTGTTGGGACTAGATGTTGTGCAACTTGCAAGTATTAGGTCTGATTGAATTACTAAACATATGAATGATATTCTCAATAACATGTCCACATGGAAAAGGGTACCCCAATTTAATGGAATCTTAGAGATTCCCTTGTTGGCACTGTTTGCCATGTGTCATTGGTCTTATGATGGTTGTAAAAAGTCTTCAAATAGGGGGTTACTAGGTAGACTACTATAACTAGCATCTTTGAATTATTATTTATTATGCATGAGGTGTGAAAGACATATTATTGTTGAAGTATATATAGCTGCGAAAGAGTTATTTTGCCATATGGGAGATTGCACGACATCTTCCCCTGCTTGCTGACTGTTCTTCTTCATCTCCCTCCTGCGTGACTTCTTTGGATATTGTCGGAGACTCTTTCTTGACGCATGGTTATGTCTTTCGTTCGCATATGAAGACCGTTGCTCTTCTTTGGCGGTGTCGCTTCTTTTTCCTTCGGTGGATTCTCTGTCTTCCGTGTGAGATGATATCTCATTTTTGGTTATTTCGCATGTGGTGGTTTTTCTCAATGGAATTACTTTTGGAGAGAGATGTGTGTTTTCTTGGCTATCGTGAGCTGTGTGGATGCATGCTATAGAGAGTTGTGTGTTTACTTGGCTATTGTGAGCTGTGTGGGTGCATGATATAGAGAGCTGCGTGGGTAACTATCTGAAGAGAGCTGTGTGAATGCTTGTGTATCAGGTGTTGTGTGACAGCTTGAGTGTTATTTATGTTGTATGGCTGCTTATATTTTGTAAGCTATTCAAATACTTCTTGCTCAGTTTATGGTAATTTTATATAAGACTTTGTTGTATCTATGAGGACATAGATTCTGTCATGTACTCTGCTTCTTGACAATATAGCTATTTTTTGATTGATCAGCATTATCAATCATTAGTGTGAAGTGGTTGTAATTATTTGAGATTTAAATAAAGACATCATCTTTTGTGGGCTGGGTTGTTTCCCTCGGTGAGGAGGGTTTTTCCCAGGATAAGTCTCTAGTGTTTGTCATTTTTATTTGTTCTTCTATTTCTGGTTAAAAATCAACATGGTATCAAAGCTGGTCTACGAAATTGATCCAGTACCAGAAATAGTTGTTATTTCTTTATTCTTTTCTATGATTTTGATTCAGCTAGCTTCAATGGTGAACGGTCTGAAAGTGGAGGACAAACTGGATGGTTCTTCTAACTTTTCGTCATGGAAGTTTAGAATTTTGATCTCACTTGAGGAAAATGATCTTCTTGACTATGTTAATTCTGATGTTCCTGAACCTTCTGGAGATGCTGAGAAAGCTACATGGAAAAAGAACAAAATCATGGCTAAGAAAATTTTGATTGATTCAGTTAAAGATCATCTTGTTCCTCTTATCTCTAAGTTGAATTCAGCTAAAGATATGTTTCAGAAATTGAAGGACCTGTATGAATTCAACAACACCAGTAAAGCTCTTGCCCTTCGTCGTCAACTTCATGTCAAAATGGCTAGAGGAGATTCAGTGGTTTCATATTTTATGAAGATTACTGAATTAAAAGATCAGCTATGTTCCATTGGTGAATCATTTGCTGATAAAGATTTAGTGATGTTGGTCATGAATGGTCTTCCCCACTCTTGGGAATCATTCATTCAAGGTGTCAGTGGAAGAGATGATCTTCCTAAATTCGACAAATTGAGGGCTGATTGCATTCAAGAAGAATGTAGGTTGGAGGCTAGAGGCAATGGTCATAAATATCATCATGAAGATGATCATGTTCTTGCTGCCCATACTTCAAAAGGGAAAGATAGAAGAGGTAATTTCAAAAGATATAGAGAGAGGAATTCTGATTCAGCTCCTGATGCTAAGAAAAAGGACTTTTCAAAAATTCAATGTTTTAGGTGTGATAAGTTTGGTCATTTAGCTCGTGATTGTACTTCAAGGCCAAAGGCCCAAGCAACTATTGCTAATGTTGAGAATTATTCTCCTCAAAAGAAGTCTAGTGATAACTCTGAAGGGTTCTTGTTTATTTCTGCACTTTCAAGTAATATTCCTACAAATAGTGATACATGGTTGATTGATAGTAGAGCTTCTCGCCACAATACTGGTTATCGTGAACACCTCTTCAACTTGAAAGAAAAAGATTCTCATCTTCAAGTCATTATTGGTGATGATGCTTGTTACTCAGTAAAGGGTGTTGGTTCTACATCGTTTCAGTTGGATTCAGGTGTACCTCTTCATCTAAGTGATGTTCTCTTTGTTCCTGGTATTAAAAGAAATTTGATTTCTATTTCAGCATTAGAGGACAAAGGGTATCATGTTGCTTTCGCTGATGGAAAAGTCCTTGCTTGGAAGAAGAATTCATATTTTCAATCAACCCGTGTCATCGGTGTTCGTCGTGATAGTCTCTACAAGCTTTCAGCTCATCCTATTCTTGCTTTTACTCATGATTCTTTAAACTCAAGTGAGTTGTGGCAAAAGCGTTTGGGTCGCTTGAATTTCAAGACTTTGTCTTCAATGGAGACGGTTGTTGATGCTATTCCCAAGCTGAATCAAAATCATGAAGGAGTATGCAAGGGATGCACTCTAGGTAAGAATATTAAAAGTACTTTTCATAGTAGTGAAAGTAGAGCCAAAGAAGTCCTAGAGTTAATTCATTATGATTTATGTGGTCCTATGTCTGTTGCTTCTCTTAGTGGCTATTGGTATTATGTTACTTTTATTGATGATTTTTCTCGTAAGTGCTGGATATATTTTCTTAAGACAAAAGAATCTGATGAAGTGCTATCCAGATTTAAAGAATTCAAAGCTCTTGTTGAAAACTTATCTAACAAGAAAATTAAGGTTCTAAGATCAGATAATGGAGAATATGTGTCTGGTTTATTTCATAATTTTTGTAATGAGGCTGGGATTAAGAGGGAGTTTTGTGTCTCTTATAACCCTCAACAAAACGGAACAGTTGAGAGAAAGAACATAACAATTGTTGAGGCAGCGAAAGCTATGATTCATGATCAGAGCCTTCAAATGTTTTTATGGGCAGAAGCTTGCAGGACCGCTGTGTATATTCAGAATCGCAACCCTCATCATATTCTTGATAATATTACTCCAGAAGAAGCTTTTACAGGTATCAAACCAGAGATTAGTCACTTTAAAATTTTTGGTTGTCCTGTCTATATTCATGTTCCTAAAGAGAAAAGATGTAAGCTAGAACGTTCAGGTAAGAAAGGCATCTTTGTTGGATATAATGAGTCTTCAAAAGCATACAGGATTTATATTCCAGGTCAAAAGCATATTGAAATCAGCAGAGATGTTACTTTTGATGAAGATGCAACTTGCAATAAATCTAAAGAAACTAATTTGGAACTTGAGTCAGAAAATATTGAGCCTTCTCAAGATATAGACGTGACTGTTTCAAATCCACCTTCAGAGATTCAGAGGGAGCATTCAGATCTAGAAGAGTTTGCTGATCCGATTGATCCAATTGAATCCTTTGATAATTCAGCAAGTCCAAGTAATGTTTCAGCTGGTAAGAAAAGACCTCTATGGGCTAGAAAAACCATGGAAGAGGCTGAAAAATATGCAGCCCTTCGTGGCACTTTTAGGGAGAGTAAAAGGCCTCATAAATTTGCAAATTATGTGTCTTTGATGAATCATATCATTGCTTATGAACCATCTAATTTTGAAGAAGCTTTAAATCAGCAAGTGTGGAAGGACGCCATGTTGGAAGAATATCAATCCATCATCAAAAATGATATATGAGATATTGTTCCTAGGCCTGAAAATAAATCTGTGGTTTCCTCTAAGTAGCTGTTTAAAATCAAGCATGCAACAAATGGAAGTATAGAAAAACACAAGGCAAGATTTGTAGCTAGAGGGTTCTCACAAAAAGGTATAGATTATGATGAGACTTTTGCTCCAGTAGCTCGCTATACCTCTATTAGATCAATCATCGCTGTTGCAGCAGTTAAGGGTTGGAGTTTTCATCAAATGGATGTTAAAACAGCATTCTTAAATGGCACTATAGAAGGGGAAGTTTATATAGAGCAGTTAGAAGGGTTTGTTATTAATAACAAAGACTCTCATGTGTGTAAGCTGAAAAAGGCTTTGTATGGTCTTAAACAAGCACCTCGTGCTTGGTATGAGAGGATTGACAATTATCTTTTCAGCCTAGGCTTCCTAAAAAATGATGTTGATCCAAATTTATACTTCAAGGTATGTGATGGAAAAGTGTTGATTCTTATGCTCTATGTGGATGGTTTATTTCTTACAGGTGATAATGATCTCATTGTCAAATGCAAGTAGTTAGCTTCTGAATTTGAAATGAAAGATCTTGGTCTTCTTCATTATTTCTTGGGCTTGAAGTATGGCAAAGAGAAAATGAAATTATTTTAAGCCAAGGAAAATATGCAATTGATATATTGAAAAGGTTTGGCATGTTAGAGTGCATGTTAGAGACCGATAGCATCGTAAAGATAATTAGATAAATACAAATACATTTACATATGAAAATTAATGTTATTACATCTTAATATATCCACATATATCCTTAAAGTAATTTATATTAATATATATA
>MU228302.1:1180237-1196170 GCA_018584345.1 Thuja plicata
TCACCACGAAGTCCAATGTGAACAGTTGTGTTCCTACTGTTACTTGTTGAGCCATTAGTGTCCCTAGGGGTTTGATCCCGTTCTGATCTGCGCCCAATAGATTGAAGGTCGGGGGCCATAGGGTAGGCTTTCCCAGTTTCTTCCATGTCTCCTCCGGGAGGACATTTACTCCGGACCCGCGATCCACTATGGTGTCTATCAATATCACTCCACAGATACCCATTTCTACGACTGTTGGGTGTCGTCCGGTATCTACTGCGAGTAACATGGGATCTGTTGCTGACCCTCCAGGAATATTTGATTGTGCAGTCTCCGCGGTCTCCGTTTGAACGATGGTGTCAGGACATAGGGAGAAAGTATTTAGTACGGCTGCCCTCAACTGAGGCAGGGTCTGAAGGAGGTCTTGAAGTTTGATTGGTACCTCCGTTTGTAATATTTGTCCAAGTATGTTATCTTCGGCTTCTGTCCGTCCAGAGGTGCTAGCCTGTTTACATGCGTCCTTCATGGCTTTTCCAATCTCCTCCCGAGCCTCTTGTAGTCGTTGTTTCTCTATTTGAGGATGAGGGTACCATGCCTCTTTTGTTTGGCTTCGGGTGATAGCGAGGACTCTTTCTTCCTCTATGTGCAGGTAGTTTACTCCAGGCTTCGAACAGGTGGCATCTTCATGATCGCCTGGGCCGCACCATCGGCACATCTTCTAGGGTGTGTCACCTTTCTCGCAGTCACGAGCAAAATGGCCCCACTGGCTACATGCCCGACACTGGATTATCGGCCTTCCCTTCGGATCATATTGTATCCGGCTCCGATTGCTATTATCATTATTACTTCTTCCTCCGCGTCTGTTGTTTCTGTATCCCCCGGATGATGCATTGTTGTTTGTTTGTTGTGCTGTGTTGGCTGCCCCAGAGGTAGTTGGTTGCTCTTGTGTAAACAATACTTGTGGGCCCCTTGTCTTCATATTGTATGGGCATTCCTTGATGGAATGGCCCATGACTTGGCAAATATCACAAAATGACTTTCTCGAGCATGAGCCCTTCATGTGCCCGTTTTCCTTGCACTCTGTACACCATAAATTCCCCTGTGCCACTTCATCCTGTGGTTCCCTTCATTGACTTGAACTCTCTCATCATTCGCTCCATGTCTTTTTGTAATGCCGTGACTTTTTTCTTTGATTTACCATCACTGTCGCTATCCTCCCCTGAAGTGTCGTCCCCCTCCGACGAAGACGACTGGGTTTTCTTCTTTTTCGACATCTTTTGTTTGCTTTCCAGGTCCATCGCCCGGTTATATGGGTCGTCGTACGAGGTTGGAGGAACTATCTTCATTTTTCTCCGGAGGTTTGATTGCAGCCCTTCGACAAACCATCTCTTCTTCAAGCCGTCAGCTGGCTGACTCTTCATTTTTCCTACAAGCTCTTTTAACCGACGGCCATAAGTCCGCATGGTCTCTTTTTTTCCTTGTTTCGTCCCATATATTTCCAAGACAATTTCATTGTCGTGTCGGAGGAGCCGAAACTCCTTTTCGAATGCTTTCTTTAATAAGTCCCACGTGGTCACTCTGGTTTTGTCTAGGTCGGAGTACCAGTCGATTGCTACCCCTCAGAGGGTTGCCGAAAACTGTCTCATCCATTCGTCCTGGTCGGCGACTCCATTCGCGGACCAAATTGTCTGACACGTGCAGATATGCCGAAGAGGATCTTCTTTTCCATCCCCGTGGAACTTGGGTAACTTCTCCTTGTTACCAGCCATATTCGCCTTGGTGGTGGACGGTTGGTGTGTGCTACCTACTGCGTTTGGGTTCCTGAAAGTGTCTGTTGTGCTGGTTGTACGGCAGGCTGAACTGGTGTGGTTCCTGAAAGTGTCTGCTGTACTAGTTGTACGGTAGGCTGAACCGGTATCGGTTTCGGGTTAACTGATGTTTCCAAACTACTCAGAGTGGTGTGGACCTCGTGCCTTTCTGTCACTTCAACACTTTCTGCGGCAACTCCACACCTGCACTCCCTCCGTTCGGCTTCCTCTTCTGCCTTCCTGCGGGCTTTTGTCCTTGGGGTTAACGTTAGGGTCCCGAACAAGCTTGTTGTTTCTTTTAACAAGTCCTTGTTGTCACAGCCGCCGTCCTCCTGGTTAGGTTCCTCCAGACCGTTGCCTTCACTTACCCCCTCCGATAGTCTTTCGGCACGTCTCCTGAACCTCTCCCTTCGCTCGGCTTGTTGTTTGTCAAGTACTGCTTTCCTAACAACTTGTTCTTCCTCGGGATCCTTCTCTAAATACCTATTCTTATTTAACTGATTGGGCATAAATGCTTCTCTTCACATCAATAATCAACATAGAAAAAAAAAATTTAAAACAAAAGGACACTTTTATTTATTCATGTTTTATTTACAGTTGTTGTCATTGAAATGACTTGCATTACAATTGTTTTATTTTTTTGTGTCCTTCCCTTCCCTTCTGCTATCCTCACATCTCAGAGTCCCCTTCGGGTGCCATCGCCTTCCTCCTAGCGATGAAGTTGTTCCCGTGCCTCATATGCGCGGAGGATTTCCTAACGACATTCCTCTCAAGCAGTCTCCTCCCGTCGGGCACGTTGTGCAAGCGTTACTTGTGCCAACAGGCGTGGAAGGTGGTTTAGCAAGCGGTTGGCTGCAAGATTCGCCTCAATCACCGACCACACTGCACTTTGTGGAACTTCCGCTTCATAGGCCTCCCGACGGACGTAGGTTTCTATTGCAGCTTGGAAGAGGATCCTGAACTCCAGTGTCTAGTTGTCTTCACCTTCGTACAACTCTGTAAGTGCATCGCCCGCCTCGGGATTGATTTCATCAACGGATAACCCCATCGTGTCTGTACGCCATTCAGTTCTCTTCTTCCCGCGTTCGTCTAGGCAGCAGCGCCAAATGTTTACCCGCTGGGGTAACCTAGTCTACTTGTAGAATACACAGAACATGATATATATAAAGTAAATGACAAGTATTCTCATTCATTCATTCCAGCAATCACAATACAATATTGTCCGTGCATAGCATGATCATTTACCCGAAGGTAGTACGGGAAAAATAAAGGACCGAAGGGACGCGACGATTGGTAACCGTGTGCCAACTCCCTAGCCTCCGGCTATAACTAATTCCCAACCGACACATAATTACATTATACCATTATACCCGACAATAGTTTCCACCCTCTGGGAGTAGCTATGGTGGATCCACCCTCTGGGAGTAGCCACGATGGAAGTCATAAGTGTGACTATGACTTGTTTTGTGTTGCTTTTCACCCTCTAGGAGTAGCTATGGTAAATTTTGTTATGATGAGATAACAATTCTTGTTTTTTGAGAAAAATCTATGATGAGATCTTGTTGACACTCTTTTGGTTGCAGCTAGCCATAGTAGTCATGAGATGACTAATTAAAGAACTATCTCTTGCTAAGAGGAAGCGTTGAAGTATATATAGCTGCGAAAGAGTTATTTTGCAGTATGGAAGATTGCGCGACATCTTCCCCTGCTTGTTGATTGTTCTTCTTCATCTCCCTCCTGTGTGACTTCTTTGGATATTGTCAGAGAGTCTTTCTTGACGCATGGTTATGTCTTCCGTTTGCATATGAAGACCGTTGCTCTTCTTTCGCAGTGTCGCTTCTTTTTCCTTCGGTGGATTCTTTGTCTTCCGTGTGAGATGATATCTCATTTTTTGTTATTTCGCATGCGATGGTTTTTCTCAATGGAATTACTTTTGGAGAGAGTTGTGTGTTTTCTTGGCTATCGTGTGTTGTGTGGATGCATGCTATAGAGAGCTATGTGTTTACTTGGCTATTGTGAGCTGTGTGGGTGCATGCTATAGAGAGCTGCGTGGGTAACTGTCTGAAGAGAGCTGTGTGAATGCTTGTCTATCGGGTGCTATGTGACAGCTTGAGTGTTATTTATGTTGTATGGTTGCTTATATTTTGTAAGCTATTCAAATACTTCTTGCTCAGTTTATGGTAATTTTGTATAAGACTTTGTTGTATCTATGAGGACACAGATTCTGTCATGTATTCTGCTTCTTGACAATATAACTATTTTTTGATTGATCAGCATTATCAATCATTAGTGTGAAGTGGTTGTAATTATTTGAGATTTAAATAAAGACATCATCTTTTGTGGGCTGGGTTGTTTCCCTCGGTGAGGAGGGTTTTTCCCAGGATAAGTCTCTGGTGTTTGTCATTTTTATTTGTTCTGGTTAAAAATCAACAATTATTGCAGATAGATAAAGCACTTGAGACTCATTTTGACCTTGCTTGGGTCTTGGGGGTCAACCAATCAAAATGACAGTTACATTCTACAATGGGAGGAGTTGCACTTGAAGAGAGCCATAAGGAATAGACTTGTACCGTTTGCTCCAAGTATTAACTCGTGGTTTTGAGTCCATAATTTGGGGAAATCATTCATGGTTTTTTTGGTCTCTTAGGATATATATTGAGGGCTTGGTATAGAGATTGTATGTTAAGCTTTATTAAAGTTTGAAGTGTGGATATCTTGTGAAAAACAACTCCTCTTCTATTGTATTGTAACATTTGTTGCTGAATAATGCATTGGGTGTGTGTTTTGGATACTAGATCCCTTTACATGATTTTCCCAAGGTGTATTATGTGTATCATGTATCCTATTCTCTCTACTTGCCTTCTCAATCTTTTTAGCTTTCGTTTACATGTCCATGCCATATCAAAATTGTTATAAATCTCTTTACTTGCATTGTTATCCTAATTGGATTGGCTGGGAATACCCATTCTTTTATTTTCACGAGTGAAAGATTCGAAACCCCTCACTACAATAAAGAGGTTGATAGATAACATTAACTGACGTGCTAATTTGAGATGTAATGATTATGTGGCACATTTCGAAGTGACCTATGTTTCAGGTTTTGTGGACTAGACTGTTAATATAAACATCTGTTAAATTATGTCTTTGCATGATCATATAGTGGGTATATTAACAAATAATGTCTTACATTCTCTATTGAATTCAAGTTACGCACCTTATAAATTTTGTTAGTCCTAAACTGTCTTCAGAAAGTCCCTCTAGAAGATTCATCGAGTGTTTTGCATGAACTTCTTCTGATTTTCTTTTGAAGGCTTGAATTAGCGGGCCTGATTACATTAAAGAACTTTTTTTCTGTTCTTTATAAAGCTTATTTTATAGGCCACAGCTAAGATGGTTGCGAACTGGGGTTTGGTATCTTCTGTACTACAATGTCAATTTTTTCTGCCCTACTTTTTTTACCTCATGACCAAGCTGAAAAATATACCAAGCTCGTCAGTCAACCTAGGAAAAATTTCAAGAGGTTTCCAAAATAAGTAAAGAATGAAGTTGCCGCTACTTACATGAGCAATGAATTCAAAGTAATAAGGCCGCACCATTCGCTTCCCTGTATATGAAAGGATTTTATTATAAGTATGATTCACAAGATAAAAGTAAAGAAAAGCGTGTAAGGATAATAAGTACCGTGATGAAAGATGTAATCATCACGTTTAGGAGGGTTTTCTGGCGTCTCCCAGACAATCTTATTTCTTTCTTCTTCTGCCATGGATGTTCGCAGCTCCAGACAAGAAGCACCTTGAGAGGAAGCTCGCCGTCAAAGGAAAAAAAACTACGCCCTTTCAAAATATTTTAGGTGTATACAAGGGGAGGGTCTTCACTTTTAGTGGTTTTGTTAATATTTAATCTTGTTGCTTAAGTTAAGTATCAAATGTAAAATATGAAAGCAAGTAAGATAAGATAAATTTATTAATGTCCAACAAAAGACCAACAAGGGTCTAAGGGACTTAGAAAGGTACAGCAAAAGGAACATGAACTAACAGACCACCAAACAGTGGCCGAAAAAACAATCAAGAGTGAAAAAGGAAAGAAGAGAACAAGAAACAACAGACAAGAAGAACAGACACAAGTGAAGGACTAAGGATCATTTTTAGGTAGAAAGAAATCTAACACTGAAGGATAATGATCCAGATGAGCAGGAACCCTAGGTCGTCATTGTGAGCTGCTAGAGATGTGTCGTTGATGGGTAAAGGTGTTGCGGGGTCTCACAGATCTAGAGTGGCTGGTGATGGAGGCAATGTGAGGCCGCTTCACCCCCCGTAAAGGAGACGAGGGCGAGAAGAAGGTCGTAATGAGCTGATCGGATATCTGTCTCTGGGGAAAAGAAAATGTAGAGTATGCTCGCGGAGTTGTACAGTCTCACGGAGATAAAGTGTCAGGCATCTCTGATTGGTGTAGCTGAAGAAAGCAGTCAAGGAACTGCACCCTCTGAATAAGCAATAGAATCTCCCTCTGATCTCATAGTAAGTAGGACAATGGAAGATGAAGTGTGTCTCAGTCTCAATCTCGATCAGGGTGCATAACCTGCAAATCCGATCATCTTTGTCAATGTGATGGTCTGTCTGGGCTCGAAGGCAGTGAGATCCAACCCTGAAAGATCCCAACATGATGCGAAAGGCGTGGCACCAACGCTGAGATAAGTATCTAGGACGAACAATAATCCCATCAAAAAAATAAAGAAATATGTGGAGTTATAAGTTTTTTTTTTTCAATATACAATTTATTTCTAAATTTTTTTTCAGAATTTATTTTCAATTTTTAGTGAGTATTATTTTTATTAGTTCGTGTCTACAGGTAAATTTATGCATTTGTTTGCTTCCAAATTATTCATTTGACTATTTGCAAACTCTTTTTTTCAAAAAATCATTTGACCAGTCAACTAATCAATTAATCAAACAATGAGATTAAAGTATTAAATTTCATTGAACAAAAACATTATACTTAATTATTAACATTTATTTTCAATAATTGAAAAATATGATTTCTCTATTTTTTCATTGGTGTAGAATTCATTTATTGAACATAATACTTGACATATACTTTTGAATTGATAAAAGTTATACCTAAATAATTAATTCAATACATTTTTGTTTGCTCTAAGGTGTGATATTTAATCGTAAATGATTGCATTTAACAAAATTTAAGTTTTATAAAAAAAAAAAATACGAAGTCATTTTAAATCCTCATCTCACTAATATTTAATATTTTCATATATTGTTTAAATTTTTTATTCTTAAGAGATGAATCTTTTGAATGATTTGTAATTAGAAATTGACTTTAATCTATTTCAAAAATATTAATACTATATTTAAATAAGAAGAAGTATTAGATTTATTTATTTTATATTTTATTTATGAAGGGTTAAATAATTTATATTTTCTAAATAATCATTTAATAACAAAGAGTCTTGACATCATAAAAGAAAAGAGATAAAAGATTTGGCTTAGAAAATTTGAGTTGAAGAGAAAATTCTAACCAAAGTAAATTAACAAACTTATTTATCTACATCTTTAAAGATGAGATAATATTAGGTCTCTTGAACACACAATCATTCTAAAATCAACTTATTTTAGTTTTCAAGATTACGACTTTACTTTTTTGTATTTTTAGTTTTGTTTGTTGCCTATAAGAATCTATTAAATTTATGAACTCTACTAGATTCCAGTTGGCATTCACAATTATTTATAGAATTATTCAATCCCACCAAGGATCTCAAAAGTCATCAAAAGTCAAGTGGAGGAGGAATTTGGAGTGTTCCTTAGCATTTTTAGTTCTTTCTAAATAAACACATGAGGAAGCTACAATTTCTATATAAAATTGTGTTGATGACTTCAAAGTTGTGGTAGCTATGTAATCACCAACTAGCAAAATCAAGAGTTTTGCATAAAGGCCTGGAATAATTTATTTGTTACTAGCTTTCCAAAATATCATACCTATAGCTTGATTCATGTGTGTTTTGAACTATGTTTCACTTATCCAATGAATTCAATTGATTTTATTAAGAATCACACCCCCACAATATACAGGCTTCCCAGAAAGCAATAAAGACTCAAACTAAGAGGGATACTTCTCTCAACAAAGTACAATGTGGTTGCCACCTCATCTTGCATCCTTCTAACTAAGATTTGGTGAGTCGTTGGCTAGAATTGTTTAAAGACACTTGAATGTCAAAAAACTTGGACTTGTTGAAAGGTTAAATAATTTATACTTTCTAAATAATAATTCAATAATTAAGAGTGACAACATCATAAAAGAGAAGACAAAAGATTTGGCTTGAAATTTTTGAATTTAAGAGAAAATTCTAAGCAAAGTAAATTAACATATTTATTTATCTACATCTTTAGAGATAAATGTAATCATAGGTCTCTTGAACACATAAGCATTCTATATTAAGGGTTAAATAATTTATATTTTCTAAATAATCATTTAATAATAAAGAGCAACAACATCGTAAAAGAGAAGATAAAATATTTAACTTAGAAAATTAAAAATTAAGAGAAAATTCTAACTGAAGTAAATTAACACATTTATCTACATCTTTAGAGATGAGTATAATCTTCGGTATCCTGAACACATATCCATTCTAAAATTAACTTATTTTAGTTCTCAAGTTTACAACTTTACTTTGTTGCATATTTTTGGTTTTGTTTATTGTCTATAAGCACCTATTAAATCTATAAACTCTACCAGATATTATATTAATTAAATATGTATGACATACATCATGCATACTCTTGTTTTAACTTCAGATGCGAGAAGCTTGTACTAACCATTCAAGTGATTATGTTTTAAATAATCTATAATAGTGTATTTTCAATCCAGGCAAATATCGTTATCAATGAGGTCCAAAAGCTTTGTAAGAAATAATAATGGAAGAGCAAAGGAACTTAAATAATCCAAGAGAGCTGGGAAAGGGATAAACGTTACCATGAGAAAACCAAATCCTAGAGCATTCATCAAAAGAGTCAAAGGCAAATGCATTCATCAAAAGAACCAAAGGCAAAGGAGACAAGATATTTTATAAGGGGAAGAGCAAAGAAAAAACCCTTTGTGATATTATGAATGAGGCCATAGCCTAAAGAGAGAAAAGAGAGAGAGGAAGAGAACAAGATGCACATTACAATAACTTCATCCTTGATAAATGAGAGAGGAGCATCTCTTAAATAGAGATGAGAGAGATGAGTCAGAATGTAACTCCAAAGTCTATGAATTTCACCATTCATAAGTGTGTGTGACAAGTGCCAATATCCTCTTATGAAGGAATAAGCTAATTTATTTATTAAAAGAATTACATAAAATGAGTTGTCCTCCCACTTGGACTAGAGGACAAAATACATGTAGGGATTCCATAGGAATCTCATAATTAAATAAATAAATACAAGTAAAGATTAGATATTCTAACACCCCCCTTTAATCTTTACTTGAGGTATTTACAACAAGAGGTATGAAACCCAGTTTTTACAAAAATCTGCAACTTGATCTTCAATATAAGAAAGAAATTGTATTGTCTTCAATTTCGCAAGTGGTCTTTTGGAAATGTGATGTACAAGCAGCTTTGTTAGAGCTAAGAGAAGTGGATGAGTCCTTTAAATATGTTCAAGTGGAAGTATATGCACATCTTCAAGTAGTCTTGTGATTTATAGGACATGTAGAAATGAATTGATGTCTTTAGTGGGCCTTGATGGATCACTTGAAACAAGAACAAAAAATAGGGCAACTATCCACGAGTAGAATTCCATCTCATATTCAAGTTAGTATATCTTTTGAAATTTGTAACATCAGAAGATAATTTTAAGAAAATTCTCATAGAGTAAACTAAGATAAAGGGTTAAGGATAAAAGGAATTGTTCACCAAAATGCAATGGAGCTAACATGATATAAAGATAGAATAAATGCTCAAGGTTTCAAAATGAAAAAGTTAGGTACGAAAGTATTGATCAACACTCTCATGAAATAAATATACTAATACACAAATGAACATAGACTGTTAGGAATAACAGTCCACAAGAACAACTGAGAGGCGGGGTGAATCAGTTGTGATATAGAATATTAAACTTTGAACCTTATAAACCAAAACTGCAATGTAAATGATAACATAGTAAATGCCAACACAATAACACAATACTTGTTGTCGAGTAAACCCTGTTAAAGGTAAAACCCTGGTGGGAATTAGTACCCACAAATAATGTATTGAGAGTATAGTATCCTTGTTAAAATATTTAGCCCTGTTAGGAGTTTATTACAACATTACAGTACACAGTCCCTGTTAGGAGACAGACCTTGTTAGGAGTCAAGAAAAGTAGTAGGCTCACTACCCAGGCATACTGCCCAAAGAAGGTTAAATCCACCCTCAAGGATTCACAATCTGAACAAGTGTATATAGAAAATATACAATCCAGTGAGTTCTTAGATAGCAATTGTCTTTGCTTGGTCAGTTCCAATGAAGTATTCTTATCACAAACTATGCTCTACATCCAACAGAAAAACAAGCCTTGTAGCTTACACTTCTCTTCCTTTTCAATCTCTTCCACACCTTTCCAAAAGAAAAGATCACTCATATATACCCTATTACAATAATCCATTAGGTCAGCCAGTTAAACTTTCCTAATACACAAATAATTAATTAGGTCAGCCAATTAGGCTTTCTCAATATACAAATAATTGTTTAACCCCTTTTCTAAGATACACACGGTACCTATAACAAGTAAACATCAATTACAATCCATCAGTTATACTCCAATATCCATAATCTACGCTCACAATTCATAATACATGCTACATGTCTGAAGTCGGCCACCAGAATAGGTCTCCTCCAGAATACACGCCACAGCTGATGTCACCAGTACTTTCACAATAATCTATTAGTATTGAACATTCTTCAATGTGTCCTCAATCATCTCATAGGCTCGCATGCGCTAAAACATTTTTATCTATAAGATATACACAAAATACAGAGACCTGCTCTGTCAAGCATTATTGTCACAACCCAGAAACCACTCTTCACTAAATCATCTGTAACATCCTCAATATGTAACCTCAAGTCAAGAAACCTTAGGAACAAGGTCATCACACATTTTTCTTTATATCCCTATCTTCGATCATTCTGAAACATATGTACAGTGTCCATACACTTCTGTCAGTCAATCAACCAGACAGTCATCTTCAGAGAAACATATGTTGACATCAGTGACAAAACATGAATATCAACAGCATGAATAGTATCCAAATTTGATATCATCCAATAATATCCCCTTTGGAATTGATGGAAACATATGGTAAAATCCATCACCCCAAAAGTACTTTCTCTCAATACAATCTTCTCAATATCCTCAACACAAATCTCCCCAAAGTAGTAGGGATTTTCACATAGAATCCTTCCCCCTTTGGCAACAATGGAAAAGGGTGCCATAACTCAACTGTAATCTTCTGTAATGTGTATCTTTTTTCAAATCTTCATATCCAACATCCAGGTGCAAGATCACCCAAATGTGCTCTATTGTTCCTACGATCACTCTCTCTGAGGAGTAGATCCATACATTAAGTCCAGAAAATGATATAGCTCTGAAATCCACTGGACTAACACATATCTACATCAATTAATTATCACAAGGAGGGGCTATGACCCCAAGCATGCTTTTGAGATACTCAAAAGCATATTTTGGCAAAGGTTTTGTAAATATATATGCTATTTTTTCCTTTGTGCTAATAGACTCCAGTTTAATCTCTTTCTCTGCTACCTTCTCCCTCAAGAAATGATACTTAATAGAAATATGTTTAGTCTTTGAATGCACTACAGGATTCTTTGACATATTCACTATGATATTATTATCACAATAGATAACCACTAGTTCTTCAAAAATAATTCCAATGTCCTTCAGCATTTGTTTCATCCAAATAACTTATGTGCAATTTATTATAGCAGCAATATACTCTGATTTGACAGTAGATTGAGCAATACAATTCTACTTCTTTCTTAACCAAGAAACCAACCTTCCCAAGGAAAACTACACCACCACTTGTACTATTTCTATCATCAACATTACTTGCCCAATCAGCATCAGTATAAGCCTGCAAAATAAAGTCATTTGATTTTTCATACCATAATTCATATTTTGTTGTTCCTTTCAGATATTTGAAAAAAAATTTCACAATAGCAAGGTGTGTCTCTTTAGGATCTGCCTGATATCATGCCACAATTCCAACTGCATTGGTAATGTTTGGTCTAGTGTGAGTTAGATATTGTAGACCACCAATCATAGATCTATATTTTGTCTGAAAAATACTTTGAGTCTCATCATTACCAGTCATCTTGTATCCAGTCACCATAGGTGTTCCAACAGGTTTACAATCTTCCATTCCAAACTATTTCAACATTTCCTTAAGATACTTGGTCTAAGATATAAAAATACCATTCTTACTTTGATTGATTTGCAAACCAAGAAAAAATTTCATTTCACCAATCATTGACATTTCAAATTCATTTTCCATTTCTTTAGAGAACTTCTTACTCATATTATCATTGCCTCCAAAAATGATATCATCAACAAAAACTTCTATATTAAGATTTCATCTTCATCAATTCTTAAATATAAATTTTTGTCTACATTACCTTTTCTGAAACCAAGATGACGCAGATACTTATCCAGTCTTACATACCATTCTCTCGGTGCTTGTTTTAGTCCATACAGTGCTTTCTTCAACTTACAAACCACATCTTCATCTTCAATCAAAGGAAATCCATCAGGTTGCTCGATGTATACTTCTTCTTCTAAATCACCATTTAAGAATGTTGATTTCACATCCATCTGATATACTTTATAGTCTTTATGTGTAGCATAAGAAACAAATAATGTCACAGCTTCCAACCTAGCAACAGGAGCAAATGTTTCTTCATAGTTTATGCCTTCTTGTTGCGAGTAGCCTTTACATGCCAATCTAGCTTTATTTCTTACCATTGTTCCTTCCTCGTCCATCTTATTTCTGAAAACCCATTTAGTTCCTATCACATTTGTGTTCTTAGGTCTTGGAACCAATTCCCAAGTATTATTTTTCTTCACCTGTTCAAGTTCTTCTTCCATAGCTTTAGTGCATGATTCATCTCTACATGCTTTATCAGTAGTTTTCGGTTCAACTTGAGAAATCAAACAAATTTCATTTCTAACTCTAGATCTAGTCATCATACCTTTACTTGTATCACCAATAATTTGATCTTTAGGATGGTTCTTCTTAACATACCTCAAAGTCTTTGAAGTCTTAGTAACCTCAATCAATTCATCTTCAATTTCATTTTAAATCATCAAAGGTTCTTCAGGTTCAATAGTGACCTCTTTCATCTCTTTAATCTGACCACAGTCATATATTATTTCCAGAATCTAAAAAATTTCATCTATCCTCACATTAGTGCTTTCAATGAACTTTCTCAACCTCATATTTAAACATTTATATGATTTTATCTTAGTAGAATAGCCAAGAAAAATTCCTTCATCACTTCTAGCATCAAACTTCCCTATCTCATCATCTCTTTTGATATAACATTTACTTCCAAATATTCTAAAATATTTTACAGTATGTGTATGATCAAACCATAATTCATAAGGAGTCTTACTTTTACCTTCTCTGATCTGAATTTTATTTAAGGTGTACACAGCAGTCCCAACTACTTCTCTCCAATGAACATGTGACACATTTCCTTCTATCAATATAGTCCTTGTAGCATCTAATATAGTTTTGTTTCTTTGCTCTGCTATCCCATTCTGTTGTGGAGTTCTAAGAGCTGATGTCTGTCTGTATATTCTATGTTCTTCATAGTAGGTATTAAATAAATCTAATGCAAACTCTCCACCTCTATCTGATCTCAAATATTTTATCTTCAAACGAGATTCATTCTCAACTTTTTCTTTATATAACTTGAATTTGTCAAATGCTTCATATTTCTCTCTGAAATATGTAACCCACATCATTCTAGAAAAGTCATAAACAAAAAGTATAAAGTACCTTTCACCATAATAATCTTATCTTGTTCTGGTAGGACCACACAAATCTGTATGCACCAGATCTAACTTTCCTTTTGTTGAATAAGATTTGCTTCTAAAACTTCTGCTGGTATGCTTCCCCATAACACACTCTCTACACATAGTATTAGATGGCTTTACAATTAGGTAGATCTCTAACAACATTAGTAATACTTGCCTTCACAATGTTATCAAATTTAACATGAAAAAATCTTCTATGCCACAACCAACTATCATCAACCTTCGCAATAAAACAAGAAGCTTCAGATGTATTCAATTCAAATACATTACTTCTAGATTTAGTACCAGATGTGATCAAATCTCTTGATTTAATTCTGAAAGAGCATTTCCCATCAATGAATTTCAATTGATAAACTCCGTCCACTAACTGCCCAACACTCAACAGATTATTCTTATGTCCATCAACAAGTAACACATTGTCAATATTAGTCTTTCCATCTAGAGAAATAGATCCAACACCAATAATAAGTTTAGGAGTATTGTCACCAAATCTAACAACACCACCATCATATCTTTTCAAACTCACAAATTTACTTTTATCTCCAGTCATATGATGTAAACAACCACTATCTATAACCCATTCAAATTTCTTTTCAACACGAGATACTAAAGTTTTTTCTTCATGTATAGGTTCAATATCCTTTATAGCAATAAATCCAATTTCATCATAGTCACCATCATCATCAGAAACACCCTCACTAGCATAATAACATTCCTTTTCTTTAGGATACTTTGATTTGTAAAACTTAGGTTTATGCTTAGGAACCCTTGTAGGACATCGAGATGGAAAATGACCAATCTTGTTACATGAAAAAAATTTTAAAGGTTGTTTGCCTTCAAATTTACCCTTACCTCTCTTTTTTCTTCTAGAGATCAATGCTACCACTTCATTTAGCTTTCTTTCTTCCTCTTGTACATGTTCCCATTCCTTAGCATAGTCTCCAAGCTCTTCTTTCAGGCCAATATTGCTAGTGCTCTCAATTCAGATAAGGTCATTTTGTTTCTATGCATAGTTGCCTTGAATGTTGACTCAACTTTAGGTAAAGCATCTCCCAATTCTATGGCCTCAAAAGTAGTTAACTTTTCAATCAACGTCTCTCTAGTGAATTTCAGTGTCAAAGGTATAATCTCCTCTATAGCTTATACTTTAGTTCTATATGCAGGTGTCAAAGATCTGAGAATCTTCCCAATCACTTCTTCCTCAGTGTAAGTACCTCCAGAGTTTCTAATGCCAGTAACCACTTCAGTAATTCTCTATCCATATGCCCTAATGTTCTCATCTTCTCTCATTTTCAGTGATTCCATCTTTGTCTTCCATTTTTGTAGCTTTGCCTATTTTGTAAACTTATCTCCTTTATATAGTGCCTCCAATCTTGTCCAAATCTCATGTGCAAAGTCCAAGTCTTTTACTTCTGTGAATTCACCTTCAAAAAGTGCACTGATCAATGATTCCCTTGTGACCATATTACATGAAAATAGCTTTTTCATCTTTAGTAGCTTTATCTAGTTCATCCTCAGTCGCTATCTTTTCATTATTCTCTGTGATCATCTAGTAGTCAATTCCCAAATATAGCAAATGTGTTCTCATCTTGTTTTTCCAACTGTCAAAGTTTTTAGGATCAAATTTTGGACTATCCTTCTTGTAGTAAGTCATCTTTAGGATCACCTCAAGCTATTAAGATTTCTCTCTAAGGATCAGTAGCTATGATACTAATTGTTAGGAATAACAATCCACAAGCACAATTGAGAGGGGGGAGTGAATAAGTTGTGATATAGAATATTAAACTTTGAAATTTATAAACCAAAACTTTAATGCAAATGATAACACAGTAAATGCCAACATAATAACACAATACTTATTGTCGAGGAAACCCTGTTAAAGGTAAAACCCCAGTGGAAATTAGTACCCACAAATAATGTACTAAGAGTATAGTATTGTATGCACCCTAAAATGGTCGCCTAGACTTTGGGCCCCATTTCTCAATTTATCAAATCCCTAAATCAATATTTTCAAATATCAACAATATCAATTATATCAATTTCCTTGATCAAATCATAAT
>MU228302.1:1219737-1246267 GCA_018584345.1 Thuja plicata
TCTTAGACTGTCAATAGGCTTTAGGTAAGACCGGTGCTACTATCATGAGTCAAACTTTTGGTAATCTGTTAGGATATACCTCAATTACAAAAGACTGTTAAGTCCTGCTCTGTTAAGAGACTTAATGCTTCAATGGTTAAATTGAAACAAAATGACCTATTTCTAATGCAACTGGATTGAAGATTTTTAGATCTATTTACTTACAATATCTTTCTGATCAATGTATCAATATAATTCCTTTGTACTTAACTCTTTCTGCTCTGTGATGCTATGCTTTTCTGTCCATTGGTGTCTGCAGAATTCTTTAGCTCTCCCTCAGCTTGACTGATCAGGACTACATGAAGTTAATCCTTCATCAATTTCTCTTCAGCATCTTCTATCAGTTCACTCCCCTATGTATCTGATTGCATATTGACCACACTTAGAATGTATTATGATTGTCTCTTAAATAGACATGATTTTCCTTAATTCTAGGTTCTTAATTCTTGATTCTTGATTCTTGGTGTGAAAATAATCCAGCCAAATTGATTTATGGCTTTAACTCCTGATTTATCTCGTAGTTATCTTCTTGCCAACTGTACAAATCACTTACTTAACTATGGTTGAATAAAACAAATAAAAAAACCAGTTAAGTTTATCCTTTAGCTCTGCTAGCTAGATATTTTGTCATTTTCTGATCTCTCTGTTCCGTCGGTCAATTCTGCAGTTCGTCGACGGTGACAACTGCCAGTTTCGTCAATGTCGCTTCAGTTAGCTTCAAGATCTCTGTCCATCGGGCAACACTGTGTTTAGTTCGTCGGGCATCCTTTGATTCTGCTACGTTAGGTAATACTATCTTCTGCTCGTCAAGCATCACCATGACTTTAATCTCTGTCTTTACCGATGGTGTGCACTCCGTCGATGTATTCTGTCACTTAGTGAATACTTGACTTTTATGCACTGCTGAAAGCATAACCTATATTCCATTGGTTCTCTGAAGTCTTTGGCATTATGTATATGACCATACAGATGATATCAAGTTGACATCAATGACAATACAAACCATTAACTAATTTAATGTCTTGTATTATTTTCAACTTAATATAGTCAATCATTTAATCAGTTACATGTCATTAGTACTTATGTACTTGAATGGGGACACGAGGTAAGAATAAAAATAGAGAGGACATAAGATAAGAATGTAAATTTAGGCATGTTGAATTGAAATGAGGAGTAAGGGTTTTGAATATATTTGATTTCATGGTGTGACATAACATTATAATTAAGAAATTGGAATTGTTTTATTACTTAGAATATCAATATGATTAAATTTGATAAAATGAGAATTTAGGATACAAGTGCAATAATGATATGATAATAGAACTGCAATAAAAGTATGATTTTTGGAAAAGTATAGTTGATTCCATGCAAGTACAAGATGATGTGATTACATTAAAATGACATAAGAATTATTTCTATAAACATGTGTCCTAGTTCCATAATTCAAGGGATTTTATGACCAAAAACCACTTAATAACATAAATATGTGCGCAACATTGGTTAATTATGAAAGGTCCCCCTTAAGAAATTTAACATGTGTATAAAGTGGTATAAATAGAAAAAGAAAAGTGTTATGGCACAAACTTTCTTCTTGCGATGTATCCCTCACTTTGATGTGTGTTTGAAAGTAATCGTGAATGCATACCAAAATTGAAATAAGTTTAGTAGAGACTAACTAGAAAAGGATTGGTCTATTATTTGTATACAAGTATGTACTTATTAAAATCAATTGACATCCTAATTAGCAAGTGATGTTAAATTTGTTCCAAAAAAATATTTCAACCTCTTAATATTTCAATGTTGGTAAACTATGCATGGTTTTCTTTTCAAAAATATGTCATGGTCACGACTTGCGTATATTACCATTTTGTGGATTTAAGTACGATTCTAAGTTTGGAATATGTTGTTTGAGTTCAAGTTTATCATTTGAGATTTTAGGCTACTCTTAAATGTATTAAGTTAAAAAAAAGGACAATGTTATGTTATCATAAATAAATTAAGTTGAAATAATTATTCCCCCTTTCCCCTCTTCTCTTTCCCTACATGTACCTTTCTCTCCCTCTCACCCTATTGAAAACATACTATGAGCCTGTCAGTCATAGACTTTTAGATATCTTATGGATTTAAAGGTAATATTTTAATTATGATTGGATTCTTGTAGGTGGATGCATAGTTGAATTGAAGCTATCATTTCTCCATTTTTACATTTTTGTACAAACAACATCATATTCATAGATGCCTACCAATTGAACTCATGTACCTCACAAAGTTTTGCAAAGAAATGACCAATTTTCCCTAATAAACCTTTAATGCCTCTTTGACAATTATTAATTTTCTAAGTATCATGTGCCATATTTGAAAGGAATAATAACAACCTCATATTATCCATTCAACACAACGAGCTTTATCAATGAACATTTATTGCAAAAAAATATAATCACATATTTGGACAATGCCAACTGAAATAATTCTTTCCTATCTACTTAATAACCTAAAATGAACCATACTATGGAGGTTTATTTTTTGAGAAAACTATTTTTGTTTCTTTTTACAAAAGTACACTCAGCCCATGTCTTTGAAATGAAGGTAATGGTCATCTACATTCATAACGATTGCAACTTGCATACAATTTAGCACCAATAATCATGTCCATGCCACATCATAGGTTTCACACTCAATGAACCCCATCGTGTCCACTCTAAATAGTTGATTTAATGTTATCCCTTCTTTGTATAGACTTTTTTCGCACAAACGACGATGTTTACTAAAAGACCTTCCATTTGACCTCATATAATGCACAAACACATGCAAAAAAAGACCAAAAAATTCTTTCGTCAACATAATAGGTATGAAAGGTTAATTAAAAATAAAATTGGTCCATTTTTTTCATTAATTTGTATACAAAATGAGGTCAGTCGGTCCCATTTAGCAAATGATTTGTTTGTGCAAAAAAACTTTTAATGTAGAAGTGGTAGTTATCAATCAATGTGCATCCACTTAGGAGGACCCATAAGTATAAGACGTTTGATATGTTTTTTTTTTGTATTATATGTATACATGGTAATATATTCAATGGCTAGTAGTGTTCCCAACTTGTAACTAAATAAACAATCACACTGAAGTAGAGTTTTGTAAGACAACTGACATATAATTACAAACAATCTAGGCTTGAGCCTACATTTTACATTTGTTTTACCTAAATTTTGGCATTTTAGGTGTGTTAAGATCTTGTCAAGCAAAAGAAAATTCAATATGTATAAGCTAGACCCATAAAATGCTTATAGACCCTTCAAATATATGCAAATCTTTCTCTTTACACGGTTTTCCTTCAATTGAATTATTTTTTCTGTAAGAAGACACATAGATGTGTTGTTGATATCAAGTTATGGAGAATAATAAGGGCGAAAACAATAATTGATAAATTCTCATATTGCAAAAGGTATTTTTCTAATTTATTGTATTGGGACCTTCAATTTTAAGGAATATCAAGTCACAAGGATAAGAAGATTGATATGTTAGAATGTGTAGTGTGTACATTATGATATGCATACCATATGGTAGTCACAAGTTCATGTGAAAATATTTATCCCAATTAAAAAAGTGTAATCTTTATTTTGTTTACAAATGTAATTAAAGTAAAAATCATTTGGTGTCAATGAAATGAATTTCTTATAAACATGTTAACGTGTAAAGGTGAGCATTGTGAATTTGTTTTGATAATAAAATGTGAAAATTTCAAATGGATAAAATTATAGACACATAATCTTTAATTAGTTTTAAAATCTATTAAAATAATTAGATAAAACTCTAAAATTTAGAAGAAAATTGTTTATGATTTAATATATGTTTAAAAATAAATTACAAAAAAACTTATTTATGATTTAATACTTGTAAAATAAAAGAAAAGTAATCCAGAATAAATAAAAATAAAATAAAAAGATGGAAACACTAAGATTAACGATGTAACCAAGGTTATTAATAGTGAAACTCTATCAAGATAATAATTAGGTAATAAAATTACTATAAAGTCACTGCAAAGCATTTTGCCACTTTTACAGTGAACTGATGTATGACGTCCATGCACATAAGCAAGTGCACATGCAATTCTCAAGCTTATAAATGCACATTTTAATGACATACCCAATTTAACGACAAGGCTAAAAGAAAAGTACATATCTATAAATTTAAAATAAAAAGGAAAAATTATTAAATTAAATAAAGTTCTCATATGTAAAATTACCTCTACATGGTGTGCTAGGGGAAAGGACCCAATTACTAATAGGAGGTTTGATAACCGTTATGCTCGTGTCATAGATACCCCCCAATTATTGATACTAAAGGAGTCCAAAAAATGAAAAACACATGTACCAATAGTCGATCACACATGTACTAATAACCGATCATTTTTTTACCTTTTTTGGTTGGTAATTGGCCCATTTGTGCACCACTATTGGGACATTTTGTAATGACTACTACGACATTGGCCACAAGTATTGGCATTTTTTATTAAAATAACTATTTGGTGTAAGAACATAGCGGGTATCGAGCGAGCGTTTTGAAATGACACTTTTGGACCAATTTGCACTCCACAATCCCTACAAAGAGATCCGTGAATACCCAAAAGCCGAAACCTTAGCTTTAAGCACTTTACTCACGTACAAAGGTACACCAAAAAAATTGGCAAAATCCAACTTACGGTTTATGAGTTCTAGGTGTGCAAAGTTAGCTTGGGCAGCTACTGGGTGTTTTCCCCTAAAGCCTAACAAAACAAAATAATTTTTTTTAGAACACATGCTCTCCTCAACACTCCTTTCTTATTATTTAAATCTTATAAAAGATAAATAATTAAAATCTAAATCTAAACTTAGCTTAGAATTTTATTTTTTTTAAAAGACAAGCAAAATTCAAATATTTTAAACTCAAATATTAATTAAAATAAAAATCTTAAATAATAATAATAATTCTATTAAATTGAATCCTCATAATTTGGACTTGTCATGTTGTTGTGGAGATGTGAATTAGAGAGGATTTGGATTAGGGTTTTGTCTTCTTTGCTTCACCGTTCTTCTTCTGCTCCAAATGTCTGGTGGAACCGCCAAAGATATGAAGGAAAAGCAAAGGTGGGGAGATATGCCATTTGAGGAGTTTGTTTTCACTAGGGTTTCTAAGGAGGAACTGTATTGACCTTAGTGGGTATTTCAGGATGGGAAATGGTGTGACATGGGCATCCGTTATGACTATTTTAGACATTTTTCTTCTCAAGATGCTCGGTTTGTTGTTTCTTCTCCTCAATGGTTTTTTTTGGATGGTCGATGGTAGGACATTGCATTTTCTAGTATTGAAAGAGCTGGATGGTTTCTTCTGGCTGTGGCAATGGCTTCTAGGGCTCAATATAATGTGAAACAATTAGGGCATTGAAACCCCAAGGGCTCTAACACTCATTTTCGTTCCCATGAGAAAGTCACCACGGTTTGGGGGGGGGGCGGTTCTGGTAAAACTGTCTCTGTTAAGAGACATCCTCTACCTTTTAAAGTCATTGGGGCTCCTCCCAAACATGATTATGAATGAGATATTTTGCATGTGGGGAATAATTATATGCCCTTGATGGTTTCACGAGTTCCTTCATTTCAGAATGTGAATGGTGAAAATGTAGCATCTTTTACACAACATAAATATATTGATGATTCTGCAATTATTACTCCAGATTCACATGGTATTCATTCAAATGATGGGGTATCTTTCTCGAATGTGAGTGTAATTGATAATGCTGGGATGGATAAGGTATGGGTTTGAATCCCCAACATAATTATTAATAATATCCCTGATTTATGGCATGGTATTGATTTGATTTCTAGGGGTTTAATTATTGAGGTCTGGGGTAAACCAATTTCATTATCTACACTACAAAAATTGGTGACAACTCATTTTGTGGGAGTATTGTATTTTCAAGTATTTTCGTTAGATACATTTGTGATTATCTTTGGCTCTGAATCTGTGCAATCTCAAGTTGTATCAAAAACCTTTTTAAATATGGATGATAATGTTGTTTTAATATCTTCCTAGAAACCCTGTTATCAATTGGTTAAATCCATATTTGAGGCAACTCCTATTTGGTTTTCTCTTTCTAGTCTACCTTATGAGTTTAATGATCTTTGGGTTCTTAAAGAAATTGGAAACTCATTTGGTACCTTTGATAGATATTATTGATGTATGGTTGAAAATAAGATGGAAACATAAATCTATGTTTTATTATTTAAATCCCTCGTTGTTCCTACTATTTGTAAATTTGATTCTCCATTTGGCCCTTGGAGACAACCTCTTGTGAAAGATTTACTTACTTCAGCTAAGCCTCAGATTACTATTAACATGGCACTTTTTACTTGGTTCTCTAAAGCAAGCGTGAAAGTCATTGATACAAACAAGAAAGTTAAACCACTTGATAATGTGGTTGAAGATTATACGAAAACCTCTCCCTTTTAGGCCTTCTCACCCACCCCTTTCTTGTCTTCCCCCAACATAGCCCTTCCTTCTATTTTCAAATCCCTAAGATCCTTCCTGCTAGGGTTCCAAATTCTCCTTTGCAACCATCCCTTACCACTCAACCTTCAAAATTACCTTTTCCTTCCACTAATTTGGTCCCCATTGGCTCTCCTCCTTTGCAAGCATCATTCAACCTTCACCCTCTCCTTCTGAAGTTTGTCCACCTATTCAATATGGTTCTCATTCTTTGGAGATTCTTCACAATAAGATCCCAATATCTTATTTATATGATGATGCTTTTTTGTATAACCCTTATTGTATCAATCCACTTAAACAAGTGATTTGACAGGTTCAGGGCATTATTACGACAACAAATGTGGTTTTAGATAAAAATATAACTGATTTAGTTATTGATTGTTTCGATACATCATTATCTTGGTTGGAATGTACAAGTGAGATCCCAATGTCAAAAAATCCATATGATAGATTATCTCTGTATATAGGTTTGTCTTTGCATGAGGTTCCTGTTACATTTTCTTCCTCTCCTATTGGGATGAGGGATAATAAGGATCGTTCTTTATGCTCTATTTTTCAGTCTCCCTCTATAAAGGGGCCTCTTGCATCTATTGGTAAAAGTAGGGGGAGACCTTCTAATAAGTCCAAAACTTAGAATGAAATTAATGTTGGGATTCAATCTACACTGCCTTCTTTGAATGTTACTTAGAAAGGGGAAAAAAATCCTTTTGTTAGTCCACCTACTACTAGGGTAGCTAGAGAAAAGAGAAACCTCCAGCCTGAGTATGTTGGGGCTATTATCTCTTCTTCAAAAAAGGCTCAAGAAAGGAGGGGAAGTGAGGCTTCCCCTCTAGATCAATGAGGATATTCTCTTGGAATGTTAGGGGCTTAAATGCACCTAACAAAAGGTGGCTCATTAAGAGCCAATTAATTAATGCTGATTTTGATATTGCACTTCTACAAGAAACTAAAATGACTGATGCGGCTACTAATATTCTTTTTAATTTATGGCAGTTGGGTAATTTTTGGTCTTCTCCTTCTGATGGGGCATCAGGAGGTCTTGTGGTCATTTGGAAACCTAACTATGAATCTATTGAACAAATTTCCATGGGTAGGCATTGGGTGTTATCATTAGTTAAATCCTTCCATTCCAACTTATCCTTTTGGTTATTCAATATATATGGCCCCACTGCTATTTTTGAGAAAAATAAATTATGGGCCCTTCTTGGGGAAATGATTAGGATGATACAAGGGGACTTAATTGTTCTAGGTGGTGATTTTAATGCAACTTTGAATAATGATGAGAAAACTGGTGGTGTTCTTCCCTCCCTAAAGGTTATGATGGATTTTTAATAAGTTTGTGGTAGATTGTAGTTTGATTGATGTTTCTCCCAAAGTTGGTAAGTTTACTTGGACTAATCATCACACACATTCCTCTAATATTTTTGAATGATTAGATTAGTTTCTTCTTTCTGATCTATGGCTTAATACTGACGTTGACTAGATCACTCTTCTATTTTGCCCTTCTCAGGCTCTGATCATTTTCCAATTTCATTAGTCATCACTAAAAACTCCTCTCATAAAAAGGTACTTTCAAATTTGAGCCAATGTGGTTTCGAGATCCTTCTTTCATCCCCCTTTTACAATATTTGTGGGCTAGTTCACCATACATAAATGGGACCCATCTCTATAGGTTGGTTTAAAAACTTTAGCTCCTTATTATTAATGACATGTTTGCTCAAACCTTTTCACAGGAAAAGGAATGCAAAATGGAACTAGAAGAAGTACTTTCTCATGAAGAGATCTACTGGAAACAAAAATCTCAGGAGTCTTGGTTGGCTAATCATGATAGAAATAAATTTTTTTTATGCTTCTACCAAGATGAAGTGTCTTACCAACAAGATAGTCTGCATTGAATTCTCACAAGGGTTGTTGGAAGATGAGAATGATATTGTTGTTGAATGCATATTTTTTAAAAATAATTTATTATCCAAATAGAAAACTCATTGTCCAGATACCTTTTTGGATTTCATTCCTTTGTGTGTATTTTATTCTGATACTATAATGCTCATGTCCCCTTTTACGCTACAAGAATTGAAAGAGGTTGTTTTTAGCATGACCCCAAATAAGGCTCTAGGGCCTGATGGGTTTACTATTCTTTTCTTTCATAAATGCTAGGATTTTAATTGATATGACAACTTATTGGCCTTGGAAGAGGTTGGGACACTTAAAACTATGCTTAAGTAACTCAATCACACGTGGATTACCCTGATTCCTAAAATAGACAGTCCCAAAACTTATGCAGATTTTCATCCTTTTTCTCTATGTAATTCACTTTATAAGATTTTTACTAAGGCTATTTCAACCTGGCTGGCTAAAATTATCCCCAATATCATTTTGGAGGAACAAGGTGATTTTGTACCTGGTAGGGAAACCCCAGAATGAACCATCTTGGCTCATGAAATATTACATTTTGTTCGTTTATAGAAGAAACCTGCAATGATTCTAAAATTAGACATGATGAAGGCATATGACCGTGTTTACTGAGACTTTCTCATTATGGTCCTTAAGAAATTTGGTTTTCATAAAAACTGGGTTAAATGGATATACTGCTGCATATAATCTCCTTCATTTTCTATTATCATTAATGGGTCTCCTACGGATTTTTTCTATTCCTCAAGAGGCATTAAGCAAGGTGACCCCCTTATCCCCCTTTCTCTTTATCCTTATGGCTTGGGGTCTAAGAAGAGCTATTTTTCATGCCAATTCCATTGGGTTTTGGAAGGGTATGTCATTTAATTTTAGTGATGATGTCTACACTCATAACTTATTTGCAGATGATACTTTTTTCTTTGGTGAAGCCACTTTGACCGAAGCTCATAATATTAAGAAAATTATTGATGATTACTCTATGGATTATGGTCAATTGATTCATCCTTCCTATTAGAATGATTTACAATAACTGAGAGGGGGGGGGGGGGGGGGGGAANGGGGGGTGAATCATTTATCCTTGGGTCTAGAAGTACCAATTTAACTTTCAAACACTTTCACCAACTTAGATCTACTCAACAATCCACTCAGACTCTATAACATATACTCAGTAACATAAACTTACAGTTCACTGTCCTAAAGTAATCAACTTGCAGAATATAAAACTCTTATCAGTACAACACATCAAATAACATTCACATAATTATGACACTAGGATTTAATGTGGAAACCCAATATGGGAAAAAACCACCAGTAACATGCTACCAAATTTTCACTCTTCTGAAGTGAGCTCTATGAGGATCCAACCTTGTTAAAAGTTACAATACACTGTTAAATGTGACCATGTTAAAGGATTTAACCACCCTATTAAAAGTGAACCTGGTTAGAGGACTTAGAGCATTCCATTAGAATGTCACCTTGATTAAAGGATTTACAATATGGCTGTTAGGTTAACCTTGTTTAAAAGGATTTTTCACTGATACAATGATTAGAAAGTAACAGTAATGTGATCTCAATCATACAACTCACTTTGCAAATACAGATCCACTTTCTCTCAAATGCTAATTCATTGAATGGCCTCCATTGTCATCTCTATCTCTCAGATCTGCTTAGAAATTTGTCAAGAAATCATCATTGTGTAGTCCTGTACTATTCTTCTCAACCTTCTCAGCCTTCTACTTAGATTAGCCAATCAACTGAATTAACCTCTACATACCATAACCTACAATCAAGTTAATCTTATACCTCTATGATCAAGTAGCTAGATCTTTTTACGCTTAATCATTGCCATAGATCTTAGGGTTTGGTCAAATCCAACGAACCCTTCCAACATATTTTTATCATCTACCTTGTAGAATACATCCTAAAGCTCATTCTTGAATTCATACATAAAAATGGTTAAGCATATATTAAATGCTCATTTAATTCTCCATAATGATCATTCTTATGTTAAATATACTTCACATATCCCAAGAAATCAACTATGTCGATTGGGATCTCAAATCTTCCTAAAACTGTAAAAAATATTGACACTCGGTCATTATTGTGTTCTTCCACTTGGTCATCACTATATAACTTGGTAATTTACTGACGCTCGATAAATACTGATGCTTGGTCAACACTAAATTTTCTCAGCATGTACTGACACTCGGTCAACACTTGCATCACTCAACACATACATAAGTTCCTTAATCTTTTGCTCTTTTACCTGGTCAAGACTAAAATTTTAGTCTTCCAAACTTGACTTGGTGTAAAAGATAAAGTACATATTACCTTACCAAGGTGCAATCTCATCAAGTACCCATTGTAGCTTCACATAACTCAACCATTTCACCAGGTCTTCTTGTTATCTCCTCTTTTCAAATCTTCTTCATAAATCAATTGATATGACACTTTACAAGATAGAAACTTTCTTACCAGTTAATGTTTGACATCAATGGTAATATAACAATTGTTTCAATTGTAGCTTCCAACACTTTCAAATCTAAAATTTTCTTTTTGAATATTCCTCCTTTGGCTCAAAATGCTTTGCTTAGATTCTGGGGTTTTCCTTTAGGTGAATTCCCTTGTCAGTATCTTGGGGTTCCCTTTGTTGGAGTAACTATGGAAAGTTGGGAATGAGAGGGGAGGGGTGAATCAGTGCCACTAAAAAATTTTCTAACCACATTCACTGATAAGCCATATACCGTTGCATACTAATTACCGAGTTCATAACTTTGAAAAGAATGCAATATAAAGCTTATAAAACCATAACATCAAAACATTAACCAATAGAAATCATAACACCACAATTTTGGTAATGCATAATTCCTTGGTTAGAGGACAAAACTATGGTGGGGAGGACACTCACAACCTTCACTAACTGCAGTATAAAGGGTGCTCGGTTAGAGCTACAAAGTTTAGCTATTTCTGATAGCTTACCTAGTTAAGAGTATAAAAGACTTGTTAGGTCTACCTGGTTAAAGGATTTTTACAATCTCTACACTTATTTATGTACCCTATTAAAGGATTTACAAAATATAAGATCAGTTAAGATCTACCTAGTATTGGGATTTAAAGCTCTTAATACAATAATATCAAATAACTTCACAATGTTTGTAATAAATGCATCAAATGTAAATGATGAACATACTCTATGTGATCTGATGTGTTACCTCAATCTCAAACTATAACACTGCTCTATTGTAGCTAAATCTCTGCTTGGTGTTGCTCTGCTCTATTCTTCAACTAAATAACTCCTTCAACATCAACTCAGACAACTCTTCAGTAACAGTAACAACAACAACAAATTCAACAACTATCAATTTTATCCAATATATAGATGATTTTTTCCTCTTAATCTTATGTGTTAGGTACGTTGTGAATTTCTCTAGACTGTTAGATCTTCTTTCCTACTCAATGAACATGTCACTTTTACCTCGGTACTTGTTTTTCTTGGAAATAAAAAACTTTCTTTTGCAACTTGATCTATGCCTTATATCTTCACTCTGAATTATCTCAATCATTGATCTTGTAAAAAACTATTCCACATGCTTGTAAAATCTTAATTAATGCTCTAACAATCCATTAAATGCGATCTGATCACATTTTGAATCAATTGTTTAACTCAGTTGAGTAACTCCTCTCGGTTAAATGCTCTTCAATACTCGATGACTATCAACTCGATGTACTACACATGTGCTCAGTATAGTGTATCACTCAGTAACTATAGGTGCTTGGTACACTGTTCTTAACTCTTTTACTTTACTGACTGCACTTAACTTGTTTGACTTGACTGACTGGCTCAATGTGCATTACCAACTAGCCTAATACTTGACTGTCTCCTTTCACCGAATGATTCTTCTTGACTCCATGACTTTGACTAAACTAAAGACAACAAAATATCTTGTAGAGATAAACATCTCCCCCTTTAACATTAGTTGGGTATTTTTTACAAAAAACTCCAAAGTGATCAAAATTTGTAGCTCCCCCTCGGAGGTTACTCCCTATACATATACAACTCTTCTCTTCCTTTGTTTTCATTTTCCACATATATAATTTTATTTTGTATTTTCACAGATATATCTTAGGTCAATTTTTGACCTTTTCTTTAAATTGACCTCAAATGTATTGATCTCATATTCCAAATGTGATAGCCAGGATTTCCTAGGTACTACTGGTTTGATATGGGTAAAATCAGTATCTACCATAAAACATATATCCTCTTTGTATTCTTCTATCAAAATTTAATGTATCCTAGTTCTTGCTTGCATATTTTCTTTAAATTCTTTGAAGTACCCATTCATTAGGTCATCAAAATCTGTTCCTAGTGACTCTATATGCTCACATATTTGTATGGTGGCCAGTTTTCTTGTATCCCATACTAATTTTCCTATGGAAGGAAAGTATTTTCAAAGTAAAAGAATATGTACATAATGAGGGAACCAAACTTACAAGTGTTTGTCTTTGAAGATCTTATGGTGTTCATGTTCTCCTCGAGTTGATTCAACAAAATCTCTGCAAGATCCATCTTCTTTCCTTGTTTGATGATCTTGTAAGCTATGCTCATAGCAGTGCTTTCTATGTTATTCATTCTGCTGGCCTGGAAGATCTTGTATCCTACCACACATGCACCAAACTTGAGTTCATCGTCGGTGATAGGGTTGACCTTGAGAGCTCTTTTGTCTAATTTTGCACCAGTTAGCTTTTCCACTTCCTTCAGGGATGGGTGCTTGTGAGCTTGTGGCTTGTCAGTTGTATGATATCTAGTAACTGCATGAATAACATCCTTTGTTATTTTTTTTGGCTTATTGAGCCATAAATTCTGGTTATGCATTCTGCTAAGAACTATCTTTATCCATTCTATCTTAAAAACTCTGGGAAAGTGTAATGCATTTTTGAGACCTTTCACTTCCAGATGCTTGTGCTCTTCTTTCAGGTTTCCAGCTTCATCACAAAGTGCCCTGTGGGCATTATCTAGGTCTAGATCTCCTAATTCCAAGATCTTGCAATGAATATAGGACCTTACGTCCTCTATCAACAAAACCCTAGGTGGGATTCTGGAGAATGCTCTGGAATCATCAGGTTGCAATGCGATTTATGGGTGCAGCTTGTATTTAGGCTCAACACAAGTGCCTCTGCTGATAAGCTTGATCATTTTCTTCTTATCTTCTTTCAACTTTTCAACTCTAGAAGTAGATGCCATCATTTTCAAAATTTTAGGGCTTTTCGTAATTTAAACAATGCGGTTGGTGAATGCAGGTACTTACTGAATCTCTTTGATCACTCGTGAATCCTTTGAGTTGAGTTAGAATCTTGCTGAGGTCGCACTTCAATTTTCTCTTCAATCACTCTGCGTAGCTCTGCTTGGTTGCTCGAAAATCACGGGTGCAAAATGAGTTCTTCTGTCACGCTTTTATAACTTTTCTGCCCTAAGTTGTCATTAATGCCCAACAACTCATCGATATACAAAGACGAAGTTCATTGGTTGAGACATAAGTAACATATTCGATGTAGGCGCAAAGTATCAGGATTGCTAGTAGCTTTGGTGACTTCACCGATGATTATTGGTAAAATGGCGACGACAACTTTCGTTGGCTCAAGGATTACCCATTTTTGTCAGTTTACACTTAGCGACTTTGCTTTTGTGTGATAACCGATATATTTCAATAAGTAGTGTTAATTTTTCTGTGTGTGCTCACCGATGCAAATTTGTACTCATTAATCGATGGTTGTTTTTCAATAGTATTATAAGTAACAATATAGTGCATCTTCAATAATGCTAATTTTTTCTATATGATCAATATGTAAATGGAATCGATGCATACTATAACTTGTCATAATGCAGTTCCATACTTACTTGTGCAATTTAGTTGGAGATGGTGATGCCACCAGATCCATTGGATGGGGCATCATTATTTGCATTGCTTGTTCCAGAACCTTCAGTGTTTGTGGCTTTTACCCACATCTTGTTTCTCATCTTCTTGATGTCATCAATGGTGTTTCCATTGGGATAAGTGCTTGTTTCTGTCAGTCGGTCTTTGCAATATTTTATCACATGTCCAACCTTGTGACAATGTAAACATGCCATACCTGGATTGAACCATACTCTTGTTTTTCTAGTCCATTTTCTCATATAGTTGGTAGATATATGACAATAAATTCCACATGTTGTGCAATTTATCCATGTGTTATAGTCCCAAACAAATGAGTTACCTACTCTTGTTCTTGTAGCCATTATCAGGTTCTTTTGGTGTCCATGCTTTCTTATTCCTTTTCCAGCATTCTTGATATGCGTGTCCATTCATTTTGTAGGTAGGACAGTACTTGTCCATGTAGGTTTCCTTCTTTGGTTTTGTCATCTTGAATCTGCATTCATATGCCTTATGTCCTTGCTTGTGACATTTATAACAATTACCAATGAAAGTAGATTGTGATTGAGGAATACCTTTCATTTTGTTTCTGCAAATGTTTGAGGTGTGGCCTGGTTTTCCATAGTGATTTCATGACAACTTCTTGGTCCTTGGAGTTGCATAAACATTCCTTTGATCTGATTGATTAGATGATTCTTCATTGTCGATGTACCCTATTCTTGTGTAGTTGTTGACTCATCTTTGACCGTCAAGGAAATCATCCATTCTTTTGTTGCTATCTTCAGCTTTCTTGATCAATTCATTGTGCTGATTCTAAATCTTGACTTCATGCTTTAGTTTCTCATTCTCTTCCCTTAGCTCACCGATGATCTGTATTCTTTCAATGAGTTCAATATTTAATCTTTTTGCCTCTTGACTCATAAGAATAATCTGATTGGTAATCTCATGGTGATGATCAGTAAGTCTTTGAATCTTTGATTCTTTTTCTTGTAGCTTCTCAGTGATTTTCCTCCTATCATCAATAGCCAACGTTCTCTCTGATTCTACTTTTCTTGAATCATTCATGACATCAATCATTTTTACCATCTGAGTCTCTTGACCGATTTGCAACATCTTGATTTGTTGTGTCAGATGTATATTGACTTCTTGTAGACTTGTGATCTCTTCTACTGATGTGTCTAAAGCTTTTCTTGTTGATGATTCAACATAATTGAAGTAATCTGGAATCTCCTCTTCTTGATAATATTTTTCATTAAGCTTAGTTGCCATGATCTTTCTTTCATCAAGCAACTTTCTCATGCTTACTCTCACCTCTTTATACTGCTCATAGTAAATCTGAATTTGTAATTGCTCATTCTCAATAGTCTTGGCCAGTCTATACTTTTCCATTGTGTTGATATTTTCTCTTAAGTCTTTAAGCTTTTGAAGAAAGAGACTTAGCTCTGATACCAATTGTTGGAATTATTAGAATGATGTACTGAGAGGGGAGGGGTGAATCAGTACCTCTAATTTTTTTTTATGTGGTTGGCCCATTAACCTTTGATTCATTAGATTTGTATATTCCTATCTATCTGTTCATCTTTCTATATGTATGTGAAATCATAATATAAGTTCTTTACATGTGTAAACATTCAAGAAACATTCATGAAAATAAATAACACATAACACATGATATGATATCACAGAAAACTCCTGTTAGGAAGTAAAAACTGTGGTGGGGATGTCTACCCACAAAACTTCACTATCTGCAAATAAGAAGGGAGCCAATAAAGGCTTACAATTGATCACTTCTAATGATCTACCCTGTTAAGAGTATTAGAGTATAGACCTATTAGGATCTACTTTGTTTGAAGCATTAGCAACACCGTTAGGTGTGCACTCTGTTAAGAGATTTATCAAAGAACGGTTAAGTCCACCTTCTACAAAAGGATTTTAGTTGTGATGCACTCGTTAGAGTGCAACTACAATATAAATGTTGATCTGATAGTGAATGCAATCTCTAATTTCTGATAACATATCCTATAAAGCTTAGAATGTAAATGTAATCACCTTGAGTGATTGAGTGATACCTTGTCTCTACTCGTCGATAGCCTTTTTGTGTTCTTGATAATTGCTTTGATATGTTTCTATACTTTGCATGAATTCTCTTTTGCTACTTAGATGCTCTCCATGGCTACTATCATTTGTCAAATGATTACAAGTCTTATTACACTACAAATGATTGAACATCTATTTATATTAGTTTCTAGCTCTATTCTTGATTCACGCTTTTACAAATTAACTCTAGATCCAAGGTTTACAACTTGACCTTGATCTTTAGTTAGATATGTTTTAGATCTGTTAGGATGCTTTAAAAAATTCATAATTTTCTTGTTTGACCCTCAAGTAAAGATTTAAAACAAATAAAAATGCTATAAATAGAATTACATTATTTTATCTGACGTGTAAAGTCAAATCCACTTTTTGCGGGTTCTGTAACTGACTGTCGGTTATGATGGTCAGGCTGTTTTGTCAATTCTGTTAGTTTTGTAATCCGTCGGTGTCCTATAATTGAACTGTTCATTGGGTATACTTTTTCTGCTTCGTCAGCGATGTTCTCAATACTGTATCATCAGTAATGCTTATCGTTGGTTTGACTCTTGTCAATGTTCGTTGGGGAAGTCTATACTTATCATTTTTTCAATAGGAATTTTCATCTCATCGGGTATGCTTGTTGTCCACTGGTTATGCTTATACTAATGACCTTTATCATGTTTTTCCTTTAAGTATACTAATGACAAAACTTAATGTCATCATACAGATAAGCCAAATATAGTGTCTAGTGTGCTGATATCTGGAAAGCTTGCTAGTTCTTTGGATTTCTTCAAGTTTATCTGCATAGAATGGATGTAGGGAATCAACAATGCTTGCAGTTCAAACAATTCCAATCTAACTTTATTCTCCTCTTCTCTCAATGAATGTTTATCTCCCATGAGTTCTTGGATTTTAGAGTAGTAAGTCTAGAATGGTCCAGTCTCGGTATTTAGTTCCTTTAGCTACTCAGTCAACTCTTTTTCAATGTCTTCCTTCTTCTTGATTTCCTTAGTAAAGTTTGAAAGAATACAAAAATTTTGAAATAAGGAAATGATGGATGTCAATTGGCTTCAATTGTATAACTCTGCACTTGTGTCATGATTGGATCTTTTCTTAGTAAAGGTGCATTGTCAACATCCATGCACTCGATATCCTACACTTGTGTTTCCATGACATCTTCATCCTTTGACAAATCTTTTGTAAGATCTACCTCCTTCGATGCATCCTCAATAAGAATTTCTACATTATCAGTAGTTAGATCAATTAGATCTACTTTGTTTGTGCTTTCATTTACCTTATCAACAGTGGTTGCTTCCTAATACTTGGTATCATCCAAGAAAAATATATCTTTCCATTTTGTATATGTTTCCTTCTCCATAGATTGTATATCTCCATTCATTAATCTTAGGGCTCTTCCCTTGACTAGAAATTTATTTGAATACTTCTACAGTGCTTCATGAATTAAAGATGGTTCAAGGTCAGGAATAGTATGTATAAGTGAGCTCTCTCATTTCCTTCTCTATATTGATGACATGCTTCTATCTTGCATCAATCTTATTGTACAATTCCTCTAGTAACTTGTTTGCAAGTTCAATGGGTGTTAATTTTTATCTTAGAAATTTTTCCACAATGGATTCTTCAATCTTCTTTTTATCTGCTTCATTCCTTTTCTCACATTTGGCTTGTATGAAGCCTCTAAATCCTCCTAATTTCTTTAGTCCTTCCAGAAAGTCATCAAGACTTTGTGGAACATGTGAAAGGTCTGCAACTGGTGTAGACTTGATTGCCTCATTGGACTTTGTTTCACTTTAATCTCTAAGTAATAATCTTCTTCCAGTACATGCAAGTTCTTTCATTCCTCTAGATATTACATAGGTCTTTCCTCTCGTTTGTGCTACCTCTGCAACTTTATTTTCTCTTAGTCTTACTAAGGATCTGGTGTACCTTCCAGTACCTCTTTTGCTTGGTGAGGATAGTAGTGTAGGTTGCTTGTCAATTTGAACAATAGCTTGGTCACTTTCAGTGTTCTTAACCAATGTATCATCAACTCCTAGAGTTTTTGATAAATCATCAATCATCTTGCCTATTTTCTTAATTTCCTTAGGTATCACTATAGCTTGCTTGATTTTATCTTTCAATTCTTCATTAGTGTCATACCTCTTTCCTTTAGGATCAATTGGTTTAGCTAGTAATGCTTCTATCTGTTTTGAAGCAATGTCAATGTCCAACTCATATCCCATCAGTTGAATCCATTCAACTCTAGTCTCAACAACCTTGATAATACAAACATCAGTATCTACCTCAAAACATATATTATCATGATATTTAGAAATTAGTTGAGGTGTAAATCTATTTCTCTTATGCGTTATTGCTTGAAATTTTGACAAGTAATCAGACACAATTGCATCAAAGTTGTCTCCTAGACTTTGTATATATTCATTTATTTGATAGATGACCGGCTTATTATTTTTCCACACTATATCTCCAATAGAGGTAAATGAACTCTGATAGTAAAAGAAAATACATACCAAAAATGAACCAAATTTCAAAGTGTTGGTCTTCTCCTATCTGATTGTATCCATGATGTCATCTATTTTCTTCAACAAAACTTCACAAAGATCTATCTGAAGTCCTTTTTTCACTATCTTAAATGCAAGGTCTACTGCTCCACATGGTACATTGTCCACTTGATATGATTGAAATACTTAGTAAGATATAATATTTCATGCATACCTTAACTCAGGATCATCCACGATAGATATCCTCATTCCTCTGCCATCCCATTGTGCCTTAGTTAGCTCAGTGAGATTATCCTTATCGATTTTATTTATGGCCTTGGGTCTGTATCCAATAGGGAATTTGGTGATGATGTGCAAGACATCCTTCGTTATCTTAATAGATTCATCCAACTACATAAATTGGTCATGTACTCGGTTGAGTACCATCCTTGCCCATTTGGGCTTAATACCCTTGATAAATGTATTGCATGAGTTAAAAATTTTGTTTTTAAATGTGTATGCTCATTCTTAATTTTTCCATCTATGTACAACTTGTTGAATAAAGCGTCAATCTCTGCTTCACACAAATCTTAGATCTTTGAATGAATAAATGTGTGGACATCTTCAATCAAAATTACTCGTGACGGGATTGAAGATAATGCTCCCATCATATTTGTTTCTACAGCTTTAGTTGGGGGAAATTTGTACTTAGGGTTTACTGGTTCGACATTCTTTACTAACACTGGTCTTTGCATCCTTGGTGCCATGACTACCTTCAAATGTATCATTTGAACTAACTAGGGCATGCTTGATAAAACACAAATTCACAAACACAAATCAGTATAGGACAGTTATCACATAAATGTCTCACAATCCTCTTATAAAGATTCATAAATACCTTGAAATCACTTGATCGCTTTATGAAATAATTTCTCTGCAATGTGCTCAAATGCTCTTCAAAAATGTTAGGTTCAAATGAATAACAAATTGACTTATTTATAGCTTTCCCATGATTAGGGTTTCCAGTGACTTTAATTATTTGCATTAAATGCGCTTTCCAAGTCCCTTATACCTTTATACCAACAACATAGTTACTTTGTTTAGGTGAGTAAACAAAATAACTATATATTATAATGTTCAAACAAAATTTCACAGCTTATCCAAATACATCTTGATATGTTGATATGGATCTTAACGCTAATGCTTAGGAACTGAAGTAAGATTTATGATAAGCATGCAGTTATTACATACCTCTCACCATTTAGGTGGAGCTCGATGCACCTGACTCAATAAAGATGGTGTTGTCTATGGTTCCAAATGATGTTCCATCTTCCTGAGTCTTTCTCCTCTAGGTTTTGTTCATTTATTCTCTAATTTCTTCAATAGTGGGTGGTACATTCCTTGTAGATTCATCTTCGATTGGTGCATCTCCTTGTATCTGTAATTCCTTGCTAGGTGTCCTACCTTATGATAATAAAAACATGCCATACCAGGGCTCCTCCATGATCTTCTGTTACTCCTTTCATGCATCAAAATGCAATTTGCAGCAATGTGTCCATATCTTCCACAAGATAAACATGAAATACTTGTATTATATCCCATGGTATAGATGTACCTGCTCAGTTAGTATTTTCATTCTCTCGATTATTCATCCAATTATCATTATTTTTCTTTGACCTGCATTCTTCAAATTTGTGACCATATTTGTTGCAATTCTTGCAGTAACCATCAAACTTAGGTTTCCATGTGTTGTTAGTAAAGTTGGTTCAGCACTCAAAAGCTTGATGTCCATAATTATTACATCTAAAGCAAATTTAGGTGTACTTGGTACTTTACCTTTTCTGCTTTTGCAAACATTAGCTGTGTGTATAGGCTTCCCACAATAATTACAATTTGGCTTCTTTAGTTTTGGTGGGGGTACAGTACCTTGATCTTTCGGTGGATTAGATGATTCTCCTTTCTTGGTAGTGTTGTTCTCACTGAATCCAATTCTTGTTTTTTCACTCAGTTGCTTTTGATTCTTAAACTGATTGTCCAATGATTTAAATGCTTCTTCATTTCTTTTTAGTACTTCATTCACCTTTCAGTCTTTTGTCAAGTCTTTCAATGTCAGATTTTAGTGTTTGGATCTCTAACTCCTTTCGTGTACAGTTTTGATTTGCATTCAGAAGTTGGTCGGTCATATCATATTGAACATGGGTTATCCTTATGATCTCATTATCTTTCTTAGTTAACCTAATTTCAACTTGTCTTTTGTCATCTTCTACCATTCTCTTTTCATCCTCAGCTTTCCATTTTCCTTCAATCAATTCAGTCACTCTTATGCTATTCACTTCAAGATATTTCTTCATCAAATCCAACAACTTGGTAAGTGAATCATTCTTTTCCAATAGTCCTCTCATAGCTGATTCATATTCATCAGTCACACTTCCTTCAGATGTTGTCTCAAGTGTATCAACTTGATCTTGTGTGACCTTAAGTTCATCGTATATTTTCTTTCTTATCCTTAGAGACTTCTCAAGTTTCATTCTCAGATCAATGATTAAGTCTCATGCACTCTCCAAATCAAATTCAAGACTATTAGTCCTTTTAGATTTCCTATAACTTTCCATGACTATGATCTTTAACTCTTAGATGGTCAAACCTTTGATGCAAGAGTACAAGCTCTGATACCAATTGTTGGAATAACTATGGAATGTTGTGAATGAGAGGGGAGGGGTGCATTACTGCCAGTAATGATGACATGTAACTGATTGAATGTTTGATAATGTTAAGTTGAAGATAATGCAAGGCATTAAATCAGTTAATGATTTGTATTTTCATTGATGTCAACTTGATATCATTTGTACAGTCATGTAAATAATGCCAAAGACTTTAGAGAATCAATGGAACAAAGGTTATGCTTCCAGCAATGCATAAAAGTCAAGTATTCACTAAGTGATAGATAACACTGATGGAGTGCACACCATCAGAAAAGGCAAAGAAGAAAAGTCATAGTGATACCTGACGAGAAGAAGATAGTGTTGCCCGATGAAGCAAAACTACAGGATGCCCGACGAGTAAAAATCCAATGATGCCTGACAGACGAAGATCCCGAAGCTAATTGGAGTCACACCGATGGAACTGTCTGTTGTCACCGACGACTAACTCCTGAGTTGACCGATGAAATCGAGAGTTCAAAAAATGACAAAATATCTAGCTGGCAAGAGCTAAAGATAGACTTAACTAGTTGTTTTTCTTTGTTTTATTCGACCAGAGTTAAGTGATTGATTTAAAGATGATTTGTATAGTTGGCATGAAGATAACTACAAGACAAATCAGGAGTTATGCTTTAAATCTAATTGGCTGGATTGTTTTTCACGCCAAGAATCAAGAATCAAGAAACAATGAATATCATGTCTATATAAGAGACAAGCTTAATTCATTTTTAACACAACACATTCACAGAAAAGGGATTAAGGGGAGTGAATGAAAGAGGATGCTGAAGAGAAATTGATGAATAACACTTCATGCAGTACTGATCAATCAAGCTGAAGGAGAGCTAAGGAATTCTGCAGACATCGACAAACAGTGAGAAAAACATCACAGAGCAGAAAAGTGTGGAGCACAAAATAATTGAATTGATACATTAATCAGAGAGGTAATGTACTTAAATAGATCTGAAAATTTGCAATTCAATTTGCATTAGAAATAGGTCATATTGTTTCAGTTTAACCATTGAAGCATCAAATCTCTTAACAGAGCAGGACTTAATAGTCTTCTATATATTGAGGTACATCTCAAGGAGTGCCAAAAAGGTTGATTCATGAAAGTAGCATTGGATATGCCCAATGTCTATTGACAGTTTAAGAGAGAGGCTGATTCAACGATGGCTGCATTAGATGCCTGATACTAAGTGACAACCTATATGTGTAAAATCCTCTAACAAGGACACACCTAATAGTGTGGTTGTAACCTTTAATAGGGTTGACTCTTAACAGGGCTCACTTCAGAAGAGTGAAAATTTGGGGTACCGGTCCCAGTGGTTTTTTCCCTTAACAGGGTTTCCACATTAAAAATCCATGTGTTATATATGTGTATGATGCATTTCTTTACTGTTTTGTATCTTACATAATTCATTCTGGATATATTGGTATACTCTGCATATTTACTATATTTCGGTAAATAGATGACTACCTATCAGTAAACATTAAGAAGAAGGTTTAACAGAGCAATCCAACAAGTAGTAAATTGATATAAGTTGTTCAAGGCATTCATCTTGTAGGAAAAAAGATAACTTGAGAAATAATTAGTGGTTATAAGAGTTAAAGGGTTGATTTAAGGATTAATTTTTGAGGCCACTAATTCACCCCCCCCCTCAGTTATTACTAACAATTGGTATCAGAGCTTGTGTGCTTAGAAGGAAAGTTTCAAAGACCTACGCCAAAGAACACAAGATGAACAGACGAGATGTGCCCAAGTTGAACAAAGATAATTGTGCTTCATGGAAGAGTAGGATAAGACTCCACTTATCAGGTATTGGTAATGATGTTACTCAATTCTTAGAAACTAAATACGTGTTGCCCACAGGAGCACCAACAGTTGAACAAATGAGAGAGAAGCATGAACATAATGACATGATGATAGAGCTTGCTTCCTCACTCTCCAATGCTGAATTTAAAGATGTCAAAGAATGCAAAACTGCAAAGCAGATGTGGGACAAATTGAAGCTTGTACATGGTGGTGACAAAAATGTTTTGAGAGCCAAGGCAAAAATCCTTAGAGGAAAGTTTGATGATTTCAAAATGAAAGAAGGAGAAAACATCACTCATTACAACATAAGAATTAAAGAGGTAGTCAATGCTATCCGAGGAGTTGGAGGTATACTAGAAGAAGATATAGTGGTAAGTAAAATTCTAAGAACCTTACTGCCTACTTATGCTATTAGAGTATCTGCCATTCAAGAAATGAGAGCAGTAGAAAGTAACAATGTTACTCTAGACAGTTTAATTGGAAGATTGATTTCATTTGAGATGAATAAATTTGATAATAGTGTCTTACCAAACATAGAGTCTGCATTCAAAACTTCTATGAGAATAAGTAAATCAACTCACAAAAACACTATGAGAAAAGATAGTGATAGTGAAAATGAAGAAGATGATCTTGATGAAATTGAAGCACTTATGGCCAGAAGAATGCAGAGAGGCAAAGGTAAATACAAAGGTAAATTACCACTTGTTTGTTTTAATTGCAAAGATATTGGACACTTTGCTGCAAGATGTACTAACAAAAGAAAAGATGACAGAAGTAATGACATATTTTTTGAGAAGAAGTCTGACAGAGGTGATTATAGAAGCTACCAACAATAAAAAAGAAGAGATACCTGAGACTATAAGGACAAAGGAAAGAAGGTCAGCTACCTAGCAAAATGCAATGATGATAATACTGACACTGAATCTGATGAAGACATTGAGATGGTGTTTGTGGCTGTAAAAGATGATTCAGATCATGATGAAGAAAGGTATGTAGAAGCAACTCTCATATCTAAAATTAGAAAAAATGATGTTTGGATCATAGATAGTGGTTGCACTCATCATATGACCGGTGATAAACAAAATTTTGAGACTTTTGAATACTACAAGGGCGGATCAGTAAGAATGGGAAATGACACACCTTGTCCAGTTGAAGGTAGAGGAACAATAATGTTGAATAACCAAATAAAGTGTGAGAATTCTTATTGGGTAAATGGATTGAATTATAATCTATTGAGTGTTTCTCAGTTGAATAATTCAAGTCAGAAAGTTGCATTTGAAAATAAGAAGGCAAAAATCTTCAACAAATCTAGAAATCTGATTGGTATTGGTGAACAGACTAAAGGTAACTTATTCTATTTGAATGATACTGACTCCACTTGTTTGATTGCTACAAATGAAGACATATGGTTATGGCATAAAATACTGTGTCATGTGAACTTTGACAACATGATAAAGATTACCAAAAAGAGAAATGTTAGAGGCTTACCGACGATGACCAAGCCCGATAACATCATGTGTAAAAACTGTCAGAAAGGTAAAATGACAAAGTCTAGTTTCAAAAGAAAAACCCATACATTTGATACAATTATAGAATTAGTCCATATGGATTTATGTGGACCTATTAGGACAAAGAGTTATTATGGAGATAGATATTTTATTCTCTTTGTTGATGATTACTCTAGAATGATGACAGTTATGTTTCTAAAAGATAAATCAAAAGCATTTAAGATGTTTAAATGGTATAAGGCTATGGTATAGAAACAAATTGGTAAGGATCTAAAATCACTAGTAGAATTGGCCCCTGTTTTCAATGAAAATTGGTTGAATTATCTACCCAGATTGGTCGAAAGACCCACAAATTGGTTTGTTAGTATTTTTCTGGTTGAAAGATCGACACATCCTTGTTCACGTTGAAATTTCTATGCAAACTTGGTTGAAATTGGCATCTTGAAATGTCCATATTATTTGTCAAAACTTTGACCAACGTTCGTCAAAATGTTTGACCGATTCGACCAGTATGTCAAACCCATGATGCATATTTTTAACACACAATGGTCGAAACATTAAACCGGCCTAAGTTAATGTTTTGACCAAGTTTGGTCAAAATGTTTGACCCATCTGACCAGGATGCCAAACCCACGATGCAAAATTTTGACACGGAATGGTTGAAATGTAAACTAGCATTATGTTTCGACCAACGGATGTTGAAATTTTGACCAAAATTGACGCATATATTCGACATCCAATGGTCGAAACATAAATTGAAAAAAGTTAATGTTTTGACCAAGTTTGGTCAAAATGTTTAACCCATTTGACCAAGATTCCAAACCCACAATGATAACTTTTGACACAGAATGGTCAAAACGTAAACTGACCTAAGTTGATGTTTTGACCAAGGGATGTCAAAATTTTGACCAATATTGAATTAAAAAAAAATAAAAATTATAAAACCAAATAGCCTTAGTTTTGGTACTCGGCTTCAATAGAAGATAGACCAATAAAAAATTGCTTCTTTCTCTCTAACAAACAAGTCTTGAACCAAGTGAGAAGCTATAAGTTGAAGTAGACTTGCGATCCAGAGAATTACTTACACAATCTAAAATTGTGTAGTCCACCGAGTTGAAATCAATGCTCGTTGTGTAGTGAATCCCAAAATTTTGAGTACCTTGATTGTAGTAGAGAATTGCTTCGCTACTTTCTAATGCAACCCATGGGGCCCACACATGAATCGAGAGACCATGCCCACAACATTTGAAATGTCAATTCTTGTGAGTCAAATAGATGAGATCCCCAAAAAGTTGTTGCTGCAAAGTGCCAACAACAATAGTTGTTGTTCTGATTTCTTTCTCGATTGTTGGTACTTTACAACAACAACTTGTTGGGGATCTCATCTATTTGACTCACAAGAATTGACATTTCAGATGTTTTGGGCATGGTCTCTCAATTCATGTGTGGGCCCCATGGGTTGCACTAGAAAGTAGCCAAGCAATTCTCTACTACAATCAAGGTACTCAAAATTTTGGGATTCACTACACAATGAGCATTGATTTCAACTCGGTGGACTACACAA
>MU228303.1:0-18733 GCA_018584345.1 Thuja plicata
TAGATAGCTTCAATTTCTAGATTAATGGCATTTAGTATTCATGTTTAGATGATATCTCATATTTCAATTCATTAGCATAATCTTTGCATTGCATTGTTATCATGATTAAATCCTTCATTCTTAGATGATTCATAGTTGTGAGGCCCTCGTCCTGAGAGCAAATTTCAAAACCCCATCTAGATAGAAGGCAACAGGTCGAATCACCCAGACAGGCAGGATGAATAACTCATATTCAGTCTTGTTTGCACCTGGTGAAGAAGGACTATGTTGAAGTGTGTGGTTGATTGAGAAGGCCAAAATTAACTCATACAGGACCTTATTAAACACAAAAAAATGAAACAAAAACATAAAGAATCAAATTGGCCTCATGTGCAGGCATGATCTCAAGCAGGTGCTCCTGCACTAATCTCTCGGGGGACAAAGAATTCAAGCCCCTTTAAATTGCACCCTTCTTCCTGGTCTTCTAGTTCTTCTGCACGTGGTCCTTTATCCCTGCAAACATCTTTGGTCCCTTCTTCCTTCGCTTCTTCTTGTGCCTTCTTCTATCCAATAGGGTCTCAACTTCTAGGCTCCAAAACTCCAAGTCTTCAATGTATACCTCAGTAGCTTCATTAATGTCTTCATCATGCATTCTAGTAGCATATCCACACACATTACACTCTTGTAAATCTCCACTCATCTCATTAGCAAACAAAACTACAACATCCTCATTATTAACATCATTTTAAGCATGATCTTGATTCTCCATATCAACTTTATGTTGGGATTAATGGGAAGTAGTACTGAGAGGGGAGGGGTGAATCAGTATCTCTAAAACTTTTAACACTTTTCACCTTTCCTCATTAGAAATCAATCTTTATTGTATTACCGACCAAATCTGATGTTCTTTCTTATGCATGTAGTATTAATTCATAAACTTAATTGTACGCAACATTCATAGAAACATTCATGAAAGTAATAGACACATAACAGATATGATATCGCAGAAAACTTCTATTAGGAAGTAAAAACTGTGGTGGGGATGGCACCCACAAAACTTCACTATCTGCAAAATGGAAGGGAGCCGATTAAGGCTTACAATTTGATCACTTCTGATGATCTACCCTATTAGGAGTATTAATGTGGAGACCTATTAGGATCTACTCTGTTAAGATCTTTAGCAACACTGATGTAGTGTGCACTCAGTTAAGAGATTTACAATAGGATTGTTAAATCCACCTTCCTTGAAAGGATTTCTTAAGTGTACCCCACTTGTTAGAATGTGTACAATATGTTTGACCTGATTGTATGCAATCTATAATTGCTGATTACAAATCCATTAAAGCTTACAGTATATGAATATCACCTATAGTGATTGATTAATACCTTTTCCTGCTTGTTGGTAGCCTTTGTTCTTGTTCTTGAAAAACTGATTTGATCTTTGTCTGTGCTACTACACGAATTCTCTTGTCTGATCCTTAGATACTCTCAAGGGCTACAATCATCATCGAACAACATGTTCACAATTGATTGAGCATCTATTTATACAATTTCTTTGACCTATTTTAGAATCATGCATTACATTGTTAACTCTAGATCCAAGGTATACAACTTCACCTTGATCCTTTAGTTTGCATGTTTTAAAACAGTTAAACTGATAAAAACAATAATAATTACATTGCTTTTCCCTCATGTAATGGATTTAAAATAAATCAAGAAGCTAAATATAAAACTTTAGTGATTTATCTGACGTGGAAAGTCAGATCCACTTTTTGCAAGATGTAACTGACTATCGGTTCTTGATCGTCAGTGTGAACTGAAAGTATGTTGGTGTTCCTTCTTTGAACTGATCATCAGGTTCCCTTCATCTATCAGGTTCTACTCTTTAACTGTTTCATCAGGTTGCATTGTTGGTTACTCGTCGGGTTCCTTTGTCTTTTCTGTCATCGGGTAATACTAAATAGTGTTGCATCAGGATGCTTTGTACTTAGCAATATCGGTAATCTTGGCGTCGGGTAGTGTTGTGCCCTATTTGTCGGTGTAGTATAAACTGATGGTGTTTATCATGTTTTTCCTTGCATATACTAATGACAAAATATAATGTCTTCAATCTCCCCCTTTGACATTAGTATCAAAAATTGATATGTGCAAAATAATAAAGTAGTTAGTATGTACACCGTGTATATATCCTTGTCATTATATGACTCCCCCTAAATGTATGAATTGGTATAAGTATATGTACATGTATACTTGCCTTTGTACTATACACTCTCCTTTTTGTTCTTTCCTCTTTCTAATGACTGAGTGCACATATCATTTCTTCCTTTCATTTCCCCCTTTTACTGACTAACTGACTGTACATATCATTTCCCCCTTTTTTGATAATCATGACAAAAATGTACAACTTATAAGTTGTAAAAAATGTGTAACTTACAGAGTGTCAAGAATGTGGGAGTGACTATTCTTGATATCTTATATCATTTTCTCCCATTTTTCTTTGAGGAGTTCTAATGCCATGTGCTCTAGCTCAATCCTGGCATGCATATCATAAATGTTGTCTAGGACAGACATTTTTGGGGTGGCAATAAGTGTTCTCGCCTCTGTCATATGTTGTTTCAATAATGTGAGATTTGGTAAGAGTTGAGCTTGAAGCTCATTCACCTCATCTCTGAACTTTATTTCTGCAATCTGTATATCCTGTCTCAGCTTCCTAGCTTGCTTGAGCTGGTCTTGACTCTTGGTGCAATTTGATTGCATCTTCATTGTTTGTGAGACCTTGTGCACTGGCTTGAAGATCAGCATCAATTTGTGCTATCTTATCGGTATACTCCTTTGTGAGTTGATCTAGCATGCACAATTTATGAATTAAGGCTATAGCTTATGAAATTATGGGGTCTATTGTGCTTACCAATTTAGATAGCTTAACCTTTTGCAGTGCCACTTCTTGGCTTATCTTCTCTGCTAACTTGAATTCATATTTCTTTTCAAGTCTAGCTTCCATAGCCTTTTCATCATCTATGTTTTGAGATGTGATAGTGTCGGTGAGAACCACTAATTGATCAAGCATGGGAGTTGTTTGATCAACATCTGTATCAGGTACAATTTGTTGGAGTGTTCTTTTGCAACTTCAAGTACCTTTGTTTCTTTTGTGGCTTTTCTCAGCTTATCCTGGATAGCTTTCCTCTCACAAAGTATAGCATACTTTGTCAACTTAGTAGGATCCAATGTTCTAGGATCACATACTAGAATCTCAATTATTTCATCCATCTAGTGACTGGATTTTTGTTCTTTCTCTTCTTCTTCCTTGAGATTTGTGTAGAAGCAGATGTATGAACTACCATTTCTAGTTCATTTGTTTTCTTTGAGGCGCTTGGTGAAGTCTTTGTAGATGAAACCTCTTGTGCCTTATGCTCAGGGTTCATCTGTCGATTAGGTGAAGATGTCTCTTTATCAACCTTGGGTGTTTCAGCAGATTTTTCTTTATTTTTCTTTTGTGGTCCATCTGTCTTTGCTACTTCACTCTTTTCCTTCTACTTATCCTCTTCTACTTGTTTTTCTCCTTCTTTATTTTGATCAGTATACTTGTCTTGCTGATCATCGGTAGAAGCTTGTTCTACAGTTGTATCTTTTGGTTCATCTGTTGTATCTTTTGTTTCTGCATCACCCTTGTCTTCGGGTATGCTTGTATCTGCTGTAGTAGATTCTTCATTTCCTTCTAGCAGATTGATGGCCTTCATCAATACTGGCATATTATTATGTGTGCCCACCTGTGTTGCATTTATAGTTGTGTCTTGTTCGTTGATTTGAGCTTGTTGAACAGTGACATCTTCATCCTTTTGGATTTGTTCTGTAGGGTCTATTCCTCTTATGTCAATGATAGAAGTTTTTGTCCATATCTCATCAGCAACATCCATGAATTTATTTCCTTGTGTCTCCAATTCTTGTTGCTTTTCTTGATCCTTAAGAGAGATGAATATTACATCACCATCCTTCTGTGGATCCTTATCAGAATCATAGTGAGTGATATCTTGAATGTCAAGATCATCCATGACTTTATCTAAGTCAATGGGCTCGATATTCTCCACATTATCCAAAGCAATGTGCTCTAGATTGCTCCTTTGTATGAGGTGTGTCGGTGAGAAGTAATTGATTCTCACAACTTGTTGATTCTGTAGGTAGATCTAGAATTTGTCTCCATTTAGCATCTGTCATGCTATCCAAATCTAAGAATTTCCCTTGTAGCACCTTGTATGCTCTTATCTTAGCCACAAATTTAATGGAATGATTTTTCATCATTTCTTTGATCTCTTCCATTTTGGATTCGGGAGGCATGAGTCTTACAAGTATCCTCTCCCTTGCTTCCTTTTCAAAGTTCAAAGCATAAGACCATCGTGTTGATATTCTGTCACTCAGTGGTTTGGGTATTTTGTTGCCAAACTCAACTGGTACATATTTGAAGTTTACCATAGCCCTGATTATTGGATCTTTTATTTTATTTTTTTCCTCGGGCTCCAGCTTTACCCATTGTCTGATTTTCCTATCAGTCATGGTACCTGTTGTAGCAATTAAGTCAACAGTCTCATCAATTGTTCTCGGGGTTAAGCTTTTCTTTTCTACCTCATGCTCATCCTGTTTTGAATCTTCAATATTAGCTTTGGTCCTGACCAATTTTCTCCTCCTTTTAGTAGGTGTTTGCTTCTCTGTTTGCTTCTTCCTCTTATAGGTCCTCACCTGACCTTTCTTAAGAGGTGTTATATCTTTCTTTGTAGTTTGGCTCCTTGTCCTCTGAGCTATTGTGGTCCTTGGTTTCTTGGTTGGAGGTGGAGGTATATCAAACTCAATGGCCTCATAATCTGATTCTTGCTCATCCTGCTCTTCACTGATGGTACCATGTTCCTCAGTTTCCTTTGTTTGTTCTTTCTCCTCCTCATTTTCCGACAACATCTTCTAAATATTCTTCACCATCTTGTTTTTCTTGTTGACAGTCTTCTTGATGACTAGGCCCATTTTTATCTTAGACTTTGTCTCTTCATATGTTCCAAATCTTGGTTGCCTACTGTCAAGTGGTTCATTCAACAGTGCATCAATTGCATTTGTTGCTTGATCTATGTTAATCTCATAGTTAAGAGGTGGTAACCAGGCTATCCTTGGTACAACTGGTTTAATGTGAGTGAAATCTAAATCCACCGTAAAACATATTTCATCCCTATGCTTTTCAATCAACTGTTCAGGGATCCTCACTCTCTCCATCATCTTTTCCTTGAAGTCAAGGAAGTATTTAGTCATCACTGAATCAAATTTGTCACCTAGTGACTTGATAAGGTCACTTATTTACAATGTGACTGACCTGGTGGTGTCCCACTTCACTTTGATAACTGAAGGAAATTATTCTTGAAAATAAAAGAATGTACACATTATAAGTGAGCCGAACTTACATGTGTTTGTCTTGGCAGACCTGATTGTTGTCATATTTTCATCAAGTTGCTTCAGTAGGATCTCACATAGATCCATTTGTATTCCTTTTGTGACAATCTTGTAAGTTGTGCTTACTGTTGTTGATGCTATGTTGTTAGCTTGCTCGCTTGAAAGATTTTGTACCCTATAACACATGCACTGAACCTCAGTTCCTCATTTATGATGGTGTCCACCTTAAGTCCTCGGTTATCCCATATAACATTGGTGAGTTTCTCAACTTCTGGTCGAGAGGGATGCTTGTGTGCTTTTGGTTTGTCAATGATAGGGTAACCTGTTACAGCATGTAACACATCCTTTGTAATCTTCTTGGGTTCATCCAACCATAGCTTATGATCGTGCATTCTGCTTAGTACCAACCTAATCCAGTCGGTTTTGAAAACCCTCATGAGATATAGGGCATTAGTTATCCCTTTACTTACAGGTGCTTGTGTTCTTCCTTTAGGTTCTCTTGTTCATCACATAGCTTCTTGTAAGCTTGATCTATCTCCAGATCACCAATCTCAGCAATCTTGCAGTGGATATACGATCTTACGTCTTCTATCAACAAAACCCTAGGTGGAATTTTTGAAAATGTGCCAGAATCATCGGGTTGCGATGCAATCTCTGGGCATATCTTGTATTTAGGTTCCACACAAGTGCTATTCTTGATCAACTTAATGACATTCTTCTTATCACTCTTCAATTTTACTGTTCTTGAAGTGGTTGTCATTGTGTTTCAAATTTAGGGCTTTTTCAAAAATAATAATAGAGTTCTTCGGTACGCTCAGTACTTACTTCAATCTATGTAACTCGTGAGTGATCTATTTGGAGTGCATTGGATCGAGTCGAGGATGCTCTGCTAACTTCTCTCTTTTCTCTATATTTTTGTTTTGCTTTGTTTGCTCAATTCACATGTAAAAAATGAAGTGCTTCCGTCAGGTATTTATAGAATTTTGCCCTAAGTCTGTGATAAATGCTCAACAAATTTTCGGGTCATGAAGATGGAGTTCGTCAGGAAGACTCTCAAATAACATTCTCAGTGTTGACAAGATGCTCGGGATAGATGTTAAGATTGTTGCTTTCACCGACGGATCTCGGTGTAGTGTCAAGGCAACATTGTAACTTTGCTTCCTTACCGAAGGGTGTCGGGTTACATTAGCGACTTAGCATTTTTATGTGTTGACCGACAATCTCGGCAAGTGTAGACAGCTCATCCTTTTATGTTCATTGATGATTTTTGGTATGTGTTTATCGGCGGGGTTGTTTTCTCAAAATTGTAACAAGTAGCATAATATACATCTTTATTCATGCAGATTTTGACTATCTATCAATTTGTATAATAGAATTGATGCAAAATATGACTTGGTGTAGTGTAGTTCCATACTTACTTGTTCATCTTTTAGGCGGGGGTGGTGATGTCACTAGATCCATGGGATGAAGTGTCACCTACTGCATTGCTTGGTCCAGCTTCCTCAACGATTAAAGCTTTCCTCCACATTTTCTTGATGTCTTCAATGGTGTTATCATTTGCAAAAGTGGTGGTTTCTATTATTCGGTCTCTGCAGTCCTTCTTTAGATGTCTAACCTTATGACAGTGTAAACATGCCATTCCAAGGTTGGTCTAGCCTCTAAACCTTTTGGTCCATGTTCTCATGTAGTTTGCAACAATGTGACCATATCTACCACATGTTGTTCATTTTATCCATGTATTGTAATCCCAAACATATGAATTACCGACTCTGCTCAGTTTATATGCATTTTCTTGATTTTTGGGTTTCTATGCTTCAATTTTCTTCTTCCTACATTCAAGAGATGTGTGTCCATGCATTTTGTAGGTGGGACAATACTTGTCCATATAGGTTTCCTTCTTTGGTTCTTTCACCTTTGATTTACATTCATATGCTTTATGTCCTTTCTTGCTACAATTATAACAATGTCCTATGAATGCAAATGTGGATTTAGGAATACCTTTTTCTTTGCTCCTGTAGACATTTGAGGTGTGGCCTTTCTTTCCACAGTGATTGCATGTCAGCTTCTTTGGTATAGGATTGATGTAGTCATCTTTTAGATTGGCTTCATTTGATGACTCTCCATGCTCCGTGTACCCTAGTCCAGTGTTGGTGTTGGGTCTTCTTTGTGCATTCTGATGACATGTAACTGATTGAATGTTTGATAATGTTAAGTTGAAGATGATGCAAGACATTAAATAAGTTAATGGTGTGTATTGTCATTGATGTCAACTTGATATCATCTATATGGTCATACACATAATGCCAAAGACTTCAGAGAATCAATGGAACAATGATAATGCTTTCAACAATGCATAAAAGTCAAGTATTCACCAAGTGACAGATTACACTGGCGGAGTGCACACCATCAGTAAAGATAGAGATAAAGTCACAGTGATGCCCGACGAGCAGAAGACAGTGTTGCCCGACGAAGCAGAATCACAGGATGCCCGACAAGCTGAAAACAGTGTTGCCCGACGAGCAAGATCCAATGATGCCTGACGGATGGAGATCCTGAAGCTAACTGAAGTTGCACCGATGGAACTGGCAGTTGTCACTGGCGACGAACTGCAGAATTGACTGATAGAATAGAGAGATCAGAAAATGACAAAATATCTAGATGGGAAAGCTTAAAGATAAACTTAACTAGTTGTTTTATTTGTTTTATTCGACCACAGTTAAGTAAGTGATTTAAAGATGATTTATACAGTTGGCAAGAAGATAACTATGAGATAAATCAGGAGTTAAAGCCATAAATCAAATTGGCTAGATTTTTTTTCAGGCCAAGAATCAAGAATCAAGAATCATGGAAAATTATGTCTATATAAGAGACAATCATAATTCATTTATATATTCACTTAGATACGGGGGAGTGAATTGAAATAAGATGCTGAAGAAAAATTGATGAAGGATAAACTTCATGCAGTCCTGATCAATCAAGCTAAGGGAGAGCTAAAGAATTCTACAGACACCGACAAACAGTGAAGCACAACATCACAGAGAAAAAAGAGTGAAGTAAAAATAAATTGAATTGATACATTGATCAGAGAGGTAAAGTACATAAATAGATCTGAATATCTACAATTCAAAGTTGCATTAGAAACAGGTCATTGTGTTTCAGTTTAACCATTGAAGCATTAAGTCTCTTAACAGAGAAGGACTTAACCATCTTCTATAATTGAGGTATATCCTAACAGATTACCAAAAAGGTTGATTCATGACAGTAGAAATGGTCTTACCTAAAGCCTATTGACAGTCTAAGAAGGAGGCTAATTTAAGGATGGTAGTAAGATTAGCATAAAGCCTATTGACAGTCTAGAGGCTGATTCAAGGATGGTAGCGTAGATGCCAGATACTTAGTGACAACCTATGTATAAAAATCCTCTAACAAGGTCGCACTTAACAGTGTGTTTGTAACCTTTAACAGGGTTGGCTCCTAACAGGGCTCACTTCAGAAGAGTGAAAATTTGGGGTACCAGTCCCAGTGGTTTTTCCCTTAACAGGGTTTCCACATTAAAATCCTTGTGTTATGTGTGTATGGTTTATTACTTTATTATTTTACATTTCACATATGCATTTATGGATTGATTGGTATACTCTGCATATTTACTGAGTATTGGTAAATAAGTTTTACTATCTATCGGTAATCAAGGAGAATAAGGATAGACAAGGTAAACCGACAGACAGCCATTTGTTTCAAGTATTTCAAAGGCATACATCTTGTAGGGACTTAATAATATGAGGTGTATTAATTGGTGGATTAAGGTTTAAAAGGATAAATTATTTAAGGCCACTGATTCACCCCCCCTCTCAGTTATTACTAACACATTCAAGAATTCATCGATCATTTTTTTACTCTCTTCAGCTCTCTTAATCATGTCATTATGTTTTTGTTGAATTCTAACCTCATGCTTTAGTTTTTTATTCTCTTCTCTTAGTTCACCGATAATCTGTATTCTTTCAATGAGTTCCATATTCATTCTGTTTGCTTCTTGACTCGTAAGAATAATCTAATTTGTAACCTCATGGTGATGCTCTATAAGTCTTTTTTATCTTAGACTCCTTTTCTTGTAACTTTTCTTTGATCTTTCTTCTATCATCAGTAGCTAGTGTTCTTTCTTGTTCAGCTTGCCTAGCATTGTTCATGACATAAATCATTCTTACCATCTATGTCTCTTGACCAATTTGCAGAGATTTGACTTGTCCAGCCAGATGTAGATTGATTTCAGTTAGGCTTGTGATGCTTTCTTCTAATGTATCTGATGCCCTTCTTGTATTTGATTGTGAAAACTCAAAGAAATCTGAAATATCTTCCTCATGATAACCTGTCTCATTACTGCGAGATACCATATTCTTTCTTTCATCCAGCAGTTGTCTCATGTTGATTCTAGATTCTTTATATTGTTCATAGAACATCTGAATTTCAATCTTTTTATTCTCAATATTTTTATCAATTTTGTACTTCTCCATTGTATGATCTTTTCTCTTAAGCCTTTAAAATTTCCAAGAAGAGTCTCATCTCTAATACCAATTGTTGGGATTACTAGGAAGTAGTACTGAGAGGGGAGGGGTGAATCAGTACCTCTAAAATTTTTAACACTTTTCACCTTTCTTCATTAGCAATCAATTTTTATTGCATTACCGACCAAATCTATTGTTCTTTCTTATGCATGTAGTATTAATTCATAAACTTAATTGTATGCAACATTCATAGAAACATTCATGAAAGTAATAGACACATAACACAAGATATGATATCACAGAAAACTCATGTTAGGATGTAAAAACTGCGGTGGGGATGGTACCCACAAAACTTCACTATCTGCAGAATGGAAGGGACCCGGTTAAGGCTTACAATTTGATCACTTCTGATGATTTACCCTATTAGGAGTATTAATGTGGAGAACTGTTAGGATCTACTCTATTAAGAACTTTAGCAACACTGATGTAGTGTGCACTCGATTAAGAGATTTACAATAGGATTGTTAATTCCACCTTCCTTGAAAGGATTTCTTAAGTGTACCCCCCTTGTTAGAATGTGTACAATATGTTTGACCTGACTGTATGCAATCTATAATTTCTGATTACAGATCCATTAAAGCTTACAGTATATGAATATCACCTATAGTGATTGATTAATACCTTTTCTTGCTTGTCGATAGCCTTTGTTCTTGTTCTTGAAAAACTGAATTGATCTTTGTATGTGCTACTGCATGAATTCTCTTGTCTGATCCTTAGATGCTCTCAGTGGCTACAATCATCATCAAACAACATGTTCACAATTAATTGAGCATCTATTTATACAAGTTCTTTGACCTATTTTAGAATCATGCATTACAATGTTAACTCTAGATCCAAGGTATACAACTTGACCTTGATCCTTTAGTTTGCATGTTTTAAATCAGTTAAACTAATAAAAACAATAATAATTACATTGCTTTTCCCTTAGGTAATGGATTTAAAAAAAATCAAGAAGCTAAATATAAAACTTCAGTGATTTATCCGACGTGGAAAGTCAAATCCACTTTTTGCGTGATGTAACTGACTGTCGGTTCTTGATCGTCGGTGTGAACTGAAAGTCTGAGGTGTTCCTTCTTTGAATTGATCGTCAGGTTCCCTTCATCTGTCGGGTTCCACTCTTTGGCTATTTCGTCGGGTTGCACTGTTGGTTACTCATCGGGTTCCTTTGTTTTTTCTGTCATCGGGTAGTACTGAATAGTGTTGCATCGGGATGCTTTGTACTTAGCAATATTGGTAACCTTGGCGTCGGGTAGTGTTGTGTCATGTCTTTCGGTGCAGTATAAACCGATGGTGTTTATCATGTTTTTACTTGCATATCCTAATGGCAAAATATAATGTCTTCACTTTAGTGTTAACCTCCATATAATGATCCATTCCTACCAGTTCACCGACAATAATCTCATCAACTACTTGATTACCAACAACAATCATATCATTAATCTCAACACAAATATGCCCTTGCATTTGTTCATCAAAAAACAACTAGGTTTGTTCATCTTCAAACACAAATGGAATATCATGCATTTTTAACTCACCTTTCTCAAATTGAACAATATATTCAAACTTTACCTCTATCGTATGTGTTGTTGTTCGTGCTTATTTTTTTCCTCTTTGCATTAGCCTGTGAGTACACCATACCACTCTTCTCTTAACTTTCAGGTGCCAACTTTTCTTCCTCTTCATCATCTCATCCAACTCTTTCTTCATTTCCTCAATACCATTTTCCCATTGTTCTATAGCTTCCATCAACTCTCTCTCTCTCTCTCTCTCTCTCTCTCTCTCTCNCTTCCCTCCTCTCTCTCTCTCTCTCTCTCTCTCTCTCTCTCTCTCTCTCTCTCTCTCTCTCTCTCTCTCTCTCACTCTCTCATTTTATTTTCTTCCATAGCTTGCTTCAATCTCCTTATCTCTATTTGCCTAATTTCTTCCTCTCTTCTCTTTCTCTCTTCTTCTTCTTCTTCCCTCTTTACCTCTTCTTATTTCCTCTTTCTCTCTTCTTCTTTCCTCTTCCATGAATCCTCACCTCGCAAATAATCTCTCAAAAGGTATATTCCCTCCATCAAGTCTCTATCTTCTTGCCTCACCTAGGTGTCTCATCTTTTCTCTCCCTAGTCTCTTGGCAACCAACAACCAAGTTATCCTCTCAACCTGAACCGACACACATACTTAACTACCACTACACAACTCCTTCTCCTAGATTCTTCTATTTCTGGTACCACTTTGATGCAGAGGCTCTTGGGTTCAACACTAAACAAACTGAAAATATCTTTATATCATGTTCAAGTCACCACATCCAACTTTTTTTTGTAACAACACTCACCTAAAAGACATCTCAAAATGAAAATACCCTTGACAAATAATAAAACAAGGATTGGATCACAGACCTTTTGGCACCCCAACATCTCAAATACATCCGTACTCATCTAGGATCAGTTCCTGAACAACAACCCTTTACCATACTTCACAACCCTACAATCCCCTTCACAATGACTCATTTGTTTCAACAAATAGGAAATTTTATTATTCTCAATACTCAAAGGAATTTGAAGGCACCTTATAAAAACTCCATTCAACATCCTTAAACTCTTGATAACCTTTAAGAACCATAGACCCATCAACTATTATAGGCTTCCAAAAATTAGGCCAAAAATCTTGTAGCCCTTGTCAGTAAAAAACCAAATGGAAACTCTTCAAAGAAACAAGAAATTTTGAAACCAAATAACATTCCAACTAACCTTAATGCCTTCCAAAACATAGCTTCAAATGCACAAGGTTTTCCTAGTAACATACTAACCAAACAAGGATTGAAAACTGATTTCTAGGACAATTAGCCCTATACAGAGACTCATATGCCCATAACTCATCATTAAAACTTCAACTCTTGATAATGATTTCATTTACAAACACCATTTTAGGTCCTTTACAACATTTGAGACATTTGACATCTGATGCTTTGATACAAATACCCAAATACTGATTATCCTTCAACAAACATGCCTAATTTGGTTTTCTTGGCAGGTCAACACTAATCACCATGACATCACACAAAAAAATTGACATCAAGCCTTCCAAAATGGTTTAAGGGGAATATTAACATCCTTAACAAGGTATCGCTAAGGTTATTTTTAGCCACTCAACAATGGATTGTTCCTAAATCATAATAGACACAATCTTATCAGACTGTCTTAACTGCCATGACAGTCTACTACAAAAGGTCATTGAATCTTGTGATGTAGCAAGCCTTTAGATTTTTTCAAATACATTCAGACTCCCTTCCACCATACCCAAAATTATTCATTCATGAAAGATGTTCCTATTGGAGTTTATGAAAACTCAACCCTACAACTCCCAAGAATCACCTACATGCAAACACCTGTCATAAAAAGAGAGAAGCAAAATCTATGGATGCCAGAAACAACAGATCTGTGTAAGAGGAAACATCCTCAATTGATTCAATAATAGAATAGATAATACAAGATGATTCAAGATTAATCAGGATTAATTAACAAATACAAAGAGATCAAACCATATAAAAGGTGATCAAAACCCTAAAAAGGGGAGAAACCTAGGTTGCAAGATAATAATTAATAAAGAATTAATTATTATATACCTAAAGTTTAGCTTAAGTGAACTAGAGATAATAAGTGACTTTATAATTGAATCAGAATGATTTAATGAATAAGTAGAATAATTTATTACTCTAACACCCCCCCTTAAGATAAACTTAGGGAGTAGCTAAAAACTAGAAACAACTACTGAAAGTAGGAAATGGGTTCTGGCAACAAGGCCTGATCAGGTACTCAAGTACAAAAAATATCTGTAAAGAGGAGAAAAGGAGAAAACCCCTCTCCGAAAAGAGATGAATCCTAGTGAAGGGCTGAAGAAGCCTCCAAACTAGAGAATGTCCCAGAAAATAAGAACAAAGGAAGAACATGAAGAAAACCATTGAAGCATGAAGCTGCAAACACTATCAAAGAATAACTGTTGGAACCTCCACTATAAAGGAACATGATCAGGTAAAGAAGACTATAATCAAAGTCTAAAGAGATGATCAATCAAAGATGAAAGGAAGCTTCCAAAATAGGAATGAAAGAGTGTCCATATGGTAAATGATCCATCTCACCGAAATGCATAGGTACCTAGCCACTGCATCCGCCTAGTATGTAGGAATAATACTAAATACATAGATCACTCCATAAAACCAAGGAAGCATTAGAACCAACATGAGATACTCCCTTAATGCTAAGCAGGGAGAGGCATGATAGGTACACTGAACTAGACTGCCAAGAATAATTGCATGATGAAGAACCAAGAACATAGAAAGTGCAATAGAAAGTACAAGCACATATAAAGGATGGTGTCGTAGAGGAAATAGTCTCTTGACACACATCATGAGGCTAATATAATGGAAGGAACACTCAATTGACAAAGGCATATGACAAACAAAGAAAACATCAAACCCCCCCATGGCACTTTATAATGTAGTGCAAGTACAAATAGGCACAAAAATGTCCAAGATCCCAAGCATGCATCAGATGACACTTTATCCCAGTGCATTTTTAAAAAAGAAAAGCTATAGAAATAGATGTCTACAATGCTCAAGAATGACAAAAAAGTTGTATGAACATGAGTAATAGCTAAAAATGAGTCATCCCATGCAAGGAAAATGATCCTAGGATCTGAAACATCCAAGATATTCACCATATTGCAAAAAAGCAAAAACTTAAATAAAATTAACCTGGAGAAAATTCTAGATGATGAGACCCATACAAGAAGAAAGAGCACAAAACCAAATTTCCAACGATATGCGAAATACAAAAAACAGAGTCTAGATGAGCAAGATATGGCTCCCGGAGTGCGAAAAGGAACCCTGACTTTGATTGGAAAAAACCCTGCAAGATGACAAAATTAGAAAACTAAATTTGCAAAATTAGGTCAGGCTCGGAACCAGCTTTCTGATGATATCTCGTTTGGAGAAAAATGCCTCTTTTCTCAAGATACGAGCAAAAAACCAAAGAGGGCTTTAAAACAAGAAGAATTCCAAGAAACCTTTGCTAAATCTGGTGGAGCTCCACTAAATCTGGTGATGCCTCCAAAATTGGCGAGATTGATAAATTTTTGGCCAAATTTGGTAGATTTACCAATTTTTTTTTTTCCTCCGCCAGTTAGTACGGTGGCGTGAAAACTGAGGCAAAAATCAATTAAATTGATTTTTTAAAATTTGTTTTCTTGAAAAATCTGTCAGGGTTAAACATGCAAAAATGAGGGCTCAAATTTTTGTGTCCAAATTGGATGAGCCTAATATGAAAAAAGGGTTTTTTGGACCTTACAGACGTAACCCTGAGGTCGGTTTGTGCCTAAAGTGCCCCAAAAATAACTCCCCCTAGATCCACAAAAATCTAAAACTGAAAACCTCTTGAAACACAGATCTGAAGAACATGGCCAAATCTTTCATGAAGAGAATAGGGGCATGAAGATATGGATCTATGATACCATATTGGGGTTGATGAAGAATCAACCCTACAGCTCCCAAGAATCACCTGCATGAAAACATTTGTCACAGAAAGAGAGAAGCAAAAGTTATAGAGGCCAGAAATAACAGATCTGTGAAAGAGGAAACATCCTCAATTGATTCAATAATAGAATACATAATACAAGATGATTCAAGATCAGTTAGGATTAATTAACAAATACAAGGAGATCAAACCTTATAAAAGGTGATCAAAACCCTGAAAAGGGGAGAAACCTAGGTTGCATGATAATAATTATTATATGCCTAAAGTTTAGCTTAAGTGAACTAGAGATAATAAGTGACTTAATAATTAAATCAAAATGATTTAATTATTAAGTGGAATAATTTATTACTCTAATAGTTCCATTCGTGTTCAAAACATCATATCCACATGTTCACTGTCTTAATAGTCTGAGACACATGAAAACAATGCTTAAGAAATCACCAATTCTTGAACAAAACTTGATCAAATAGTCTACACCTTGGATTTATGAAAGGATACATTATGCTTCTTCATCCTACCAACTTATAAAAATTACTAATGGTGCAAACAAAATATATGGATTTTTAAAGTTCCCTATTTACCCTCATTGAGGGTTTGGCCTATTTGAACAAAAACCTCAATAACTCTTGCAAAACCTCATGAAATTCAATACAAATTGATTCAAATGAAAGGTGAATCTTTGTAATACCTTATAAACCAAATTAAAATCAAAATAACTCCTTGTGTGATCAAGAAACCTTCTATAATAGTAACAAATGTTGTAGAAATGTATAATAGTCAGACGTTTTATTATCAAAACTTAATTTCATTGTGTTGTATCCTATTGAAATTGAACTCAAATGAATGGTAAAGCATTTAAAAACATTACTAATTATAGAAAAACAATTCAGATACCATATAACATCATATCTTGGACTATTTCTATCACAAAGGTATTAAACATGAAGGAAAATAACTGATTTTATTGTGTTTTTGTTCCTAACTCCATACAATCTGCCTCCCTCTCCCCTCATTCGACCTCTCTTACTCATATATATTTAATAACTACATGAAATTCAATCCTCAAACCGACTTAACTTCTTTTTGTATGCTATGACCGTTGGTTTACATCTTTTTTTGCAAATTTTGTAATTTTTTGCTTGTGACAACATTGCAACTTTATGAAAAACTTGATAACATGATCCCAAACTTGTCCTATTGACTCTAAATCATCCATTTACCCTCTATACATGCTTAGATGACCTCATTACATCATTTCAACCCATATTGGGCACTTTTTACAAACTTTGGTCTAGACAATAGGAAATCCTAATTATTGAAAACAAGGACAGAGCTAGAAAACCACACTTCCAAACATACAAAGTGTCAAAACCCTAGCATGAACCACCACAAGTAAGTGAGATGCACAAACCCATGACTCGCAAGGGTCCAAGGCACACACAAATAGAAGAAAAATAGGGAAACACAAATAATAAGTGATATAATCATAGAATATCCTACTTGATTGAGGAAGTGTCAAGTTTGATCTATAAAACTAACTTACTGGCCTATTGATCTCACACTTATAAGAAAAATGATTTTCTCTTCACTAAAAAAATTCTCCAGCTCAAGAAGACAAGGTGCAAACATGAGCGATCAAATGATGTTTTATAGGTGGGAGGTTAGGATGACATCATCTTGCGTAGGTGAAAAATACCTTTGAGGGTTTTAAGTAGGGCGAATCCCTTTCAAGATTTAGGGATTGGGTCTCAAAGGTGTCACATCACTATGCTACCTTTGATTCCCCAATGTTCATTTCTCAAAAGGGAGACAAAGAAACAAGGAAAGGGAGATAGGGGTTCAGGGGTTAGCCATCCCCAAAAAAAATTTGCGGGAAGGTCATCTATGATCCCCAAAAGATTAAAAATAGAAAAACAAAAGGAATATGGAAAAAAGGGTGGGCATCGGGGATCAGAGTTTCAAAGTTCCAACATGAGATTGACAAGCCCAATCCCCGATCAATGAAAGCCCAAAAGATAGACAAAAGCAAAATAAGAGAAAATAAACGAACGAAAAAAGAAAACAGAGAAAGAAGGGAAGGGAAAAAGGGGGGTCCCCACTCACTCAGGTGAACACGTGGGGTGTGATTTGTGAAGCACAACAATAATCTTGTGTATGCTTTCTCTGCAAGTATATTGCAACCTTTGTCATTTTTGTATAATATATTAGATGACTTTTGAAGCACCGATTTCTCTTACAAAAGGGTTTTACAAATGTAAATCATTGTCTTGCGGTATGAATTATATTTATACTTACTTTTGTAAATTTTGTAAAGATATGAAAAGTTTTGCATTATATTAGTGTATGCATTTATTTTACTATCTTAACTTCCTTAAACAAATTTGAGCTCCTTTGATTTTATAATTTCAAATTTTCTAAATTTTTTTTTTGTGTAAGCAACTTGTTGGAAGGTAATGTTAGAAGGTTTAGTAGCAAGAGTTAACCAATTTCTTTTAAGTTTACCTCTTAGAGTTTTTTCAAGTCTTTTGAGAGAAGCAACACCTATTTGATCATATTCATGCAGGAATAAAGTGCAAGGGTTGATAGTTCTTACTTGCTAAGAGATCCAACAATCAAGTGTCGAGGTTTAGGATCAACTTTCCAAATTGCAAGGAGACTATATCAATATAATCACACTACTTAAGGTGGGATATATTAAGCTTGAAAGGAAGATCCGTGGGAATAGTGGGAGAGTTGGGTAAAGAAAGGGATGTAAGAATTGTAAGATGACTTGAGAGGGTGGCTAAAAGGGTCCACTCCAATAGGAAGATTAGAAATGGGAGGGGGATTTTATAGTTGGGGGAAAGATAGAACTTGATCAAGACAAGTCATTTTTTTTGTAAAGATCCTTCACAACAATTTTGTTACATGAATCAATGTGAATTTTGCAAGCTAGCTTTAGTTGAGATAGGATAAACAAACCTCAAGAGCATTTGTGGCCAATGTCTAGGCTTCAAACTATCCTTGGGAGACATTAATGATGTTCAACCCACTGTGACTAGTAGAGTATCAAATCATATTATAGTCTCCTTTGAGGAGCCACTATGCTAAGGGGAGGTGCATGCGAAACCAATCCTAGAGAAGAATATGATCATTGGGAGAATTAATGCACATTTTATCTAAGTTGTCAATATTATTTGAATCAAATTTTAAAATAATAAACACTTTTAGTTATATTGTTGGTTGATGTGTCTATATGAAACTTTCATATTTTACATT
>MU228303.1:18922-88583 GCA_018584345.1 Thuja plicata
TATATATATATATATATATATATATTGATGTATTTGAATATGTAAACTTTATGGAATAGTGTAAGAATAATGAGCTTTTATTTGTAAGTGGACTATTAAGGATATTGGAACTCACACTATGACATGATGGACCACCAATTACTAATTTTTACTTATTATAAGAGTTTTCAATGATGATTAAAACTCATAATTCAACTAGTTTTCAAATTAATAACAACTAAGATTTTTTTTGAATTGTAATCTAGAGTAAAATCACATTCAAATTAACAGGCTTATTCTTGATCGTATTGAAATTTTCACTAATCAAAAGTGGAATATGATTCTTAATCATAATCATTAACAAGCACTTTAACATTTAGCACTTTAACATCTCATTAATCTTACAACATGATCTATGATCTTAGGAGTGATGCCAATATTTTCTTAGAAATTAGATTGAAAATGAATGTTTTTATATTAACTTTAATGATATAAAAAAAGTAATATAATCTTTAGTACTCATTACATTGTTTAAGATTTTAACATAACTAATTTTTAATTGTAAAGAAAGTTTGAAATAAAATCACAATACATAGTTCATATCTTATAAAATTTTGTTTACTTCACTTGTACATAAATAAAGAAATAAATTAAAGTTATTTATAATTGAGTTTAATTGACTTCTCATAGAATTATTAATACAAATATTTACCATTATTTAATCACTTCTTTCTTACCTTATTTACAATACCATGCAATATTATTATTGTTTCTTATAAAAATTCTAACAAAGTTCTTCTTCAAACTATATATATATATATATATATATATAATTTACATAAAAAAATTCATTTAAAATATTAAATTATTAACTCATTTTATTTTTTGTTGGAATAAGAAAAAAATACAAATATAAGATTGGATATATCTGATACATCAACATATACAACTGTTGAGTAGCAAATACATCAACATATACAACTGTTGAGTAGCAAATACATGTTAGCTGTTGAGTTAGCAAATACATAGGCATATACAACTGTTGAATTACAAATACATTATGAGATACAGATGGTCATTAGCAAATACAATGACATATACAGCTGTTAAGTAGCAAATACATATAGACATATACCACTATTGTGTAGCAAATACCAATAACAAATACATATATTCATTAGCAAATACACAGACATATATAATTCTTTTAACAAATAAATTATCAAATACAAATTTTAATTAGCAAATACTCATTTTATCTACTAAATATGAATTTATATACATGAAAATTCTAACCAAATTCTTCTTCAAGCCACACCATTTTTCTAATATATAAATTTATTTATACAAATTAAAAAATAGTTCATTTTATCTATTACACATGTTATATTCCACAAACTATTTCAACCTTTTATATATATATATATATATATACAACATTGACAATTTCAATCTTTATACTCCCAAATATGAATAATTGTGGATTTCATCCCTGCAATCTTGTAGTCCTCAAACATTTTTTTTAAATAATTAAATTACATTATACTAGTAATACCCATCATAACCTTAGTTCCGTTACAAATATAAATGACTTTATTTCCGCTTTGGAAACTTCTGCGGGAAATTTTTGTGGGACCCGCACCTGAAATTTCAAACTTTATAAATCAGGCCGCCTGAAGGTATCCGAGAATTTAACACTATGCCAGCTCATCCACTAACAACCGCCATGGGAAAAACCGGCGGGCCCCACCGCCGTCGCCGTCAGCGGGCGGCCGGCAAATTATTTCCGGCGGCGAGAATCATTAACGGAAAACAGGCCCCAAAAAAGCCGTTGAACAGCATGTAGGGTATACGAGGTTGTGTGCTGAGCTGGGAGAAGCGGGAGATCTGACGGTCAGGATTGTCTTGTCTGAGGGGTCAGCCAACGGTCGAGATCCTCGCTGGCAATGAGCTGTTTTTCCAAAAATACGTGGTATTCTAAAAGCGGTTTTAATGTCGTTTAGCGCAAGGGTTAAAGCCTTAAGAGAGGCAAAGTATTTAGCAGTACAGAGCTTCATTTTGTTTTCTAAAGCTCCGGAAGTCACAGGTTTTTTTTTGCGTCAGACGACGGGAAATACACAGCGAGCAAGCACAGGATTTGGACTTGTTAGTAAAAAGATTTCTGCTTTCTAGCCAAAACTTTTGATTCATCTACTTACAATAATTTTCTGTCTCGTACTTGGATATGTTAGGAAAAATAGAGAATTTCTGTCTAAACGTGTTTGCAATTTTTGAAAAAGGATCAGTTTTGTTGGAGGAGTTGGATTGCGGTAGTGAGTTTTTCTGTTTCCGGAATGGAAATCGGAATTTGATAGGATGTTTTTTACGTTTTGCTCCTAGTCCTGGACGTGTTAGTAGTTTTTCGGCTTTTTAAAAAAGTTTTATCTGGTTTGTGTCGAAGATTTGGAATTGTCAGTAGAATTTTACTGTTTTGTAACGGAGTTTTGTACTTGTCAGTGAATTTTGCGGTTTTGTATCTGAGATTTGGAATGTCAGTAACCTTTACTTGTTTTTTAGCTGAAATTTGGCCGTGCTTGTAAGTGTGTCCGAGAAACGGACTTCGTCGTGACTTTTTTGGTGTAATAATGGATAATCAGACTTGTGAGTGATTTTTGGCTTCGTACCAAAAAGTTGGATTGCTTGGCAAATTTATCCGTTTCATAGTTGCGATTAAAAGCTTCGTTCGTGTAGCAGAAATTTGGACTGCATGTTATTTTTTTCTATTTCATATCGAATATCGGGATTGCCTACTCTACTTTTTCTGTTGTATGCTAGAAATTACACTTGTTAGTAAATTTAACTCTTTTTTGACCGATATATGGACTTGCCGGTTAACTGTTCCGTAGTATAGCCAGAATTTAGATTCGTAAGCAGATTTTTCACGATCTGTTGGCGGACTTAAATCACGGTTATTGTGATTCTGGTCTTTTTGGGCTTAAATTTAAACAATCTTATTGTTCACTGAAGATTCACCTGTTTTTTGCAGTTACTTGCAGTCGCAGGGCAAAAGACAGTAGGAGCTTGCAGAAGAGGATAAAGTAACTCAAATTTCCTGTGAACGCTCACGGAGACTGCGATTTGTTCATTAAGAGACGGTAAATACTTCTAACGAGGGTTCTTGATTTTGAACTGGCTGGCAAATTGGACGATTTTTCTCGTTTTATTAAATCGAGCTTCAGTTTTGGCTGTATTCGTTTTCTGTGCTTTGAGAGCAAAATTTTTGACGATTCATTTCGTTTGTAAATCGCAGTACTAAGATAAAGCTTGTAGTATTAGGGTCCGTCGTTTAAGCTTAAGGTATTATCCGATCTTTTGTCTCCACGAAGTCTGAAGATTTATTGATTTATCAGTTTAGATTTGTGCTGTTTTGGAGGCTTGAATTCGCCACTCTCTCTCATTTAGTTGTTTCATCCGGCTGATGCTGTTTTTTTTCTCAATGTTTACTGATTTTCTGTTGGCTGAAGCTGTGAGGATGTTGTTTCTTGGAACGCCATAACTTATTGTTTGGAACTTTGGATAGTTTATTCCAAAGCTCTTTGATTATTGGATCAGTTACCCCAGAATTTAAGACCCTTTTGAATAATTGTTTTCTTCCCTGAAATGAACTTGCCCTCTCTGACTGATAAATATAGCTGTTCAAATTAATATATCTTCAAGTATATGTACTCTATGGCAATCATCAAGATCGGATGATAACCCAGTAAATTGACTAATTCTGTGATAATTTTTGACACAGACAACTGTCTACTGCAGGCATCTGGATAACTTAACTTCGGAATACTCCTTTTTGAAGTTTTTGTTTAGTGTCGGAGCAATTTTTTGTACAGTCTTGCTGATTTGATTGAATATTGAATCGGATACATAAAATTTGCTTACTCTCCTTACAAATTTGTTCATTGACTGGGTTTAGAATCTTTAGATTTTAACATGTCCTCAAATTTATCTATTCTTATGTGGGCGTTAGGCCGATCAACTTTGAGTTTGGATCAGGTGATAGATAACCTTATAAATTGGGTATTTCACTTAGATATTTTTTCGCAGATAACGCCCTGATCACCTAAAACCCTGGACAGGTTTTAATCATTTCAAAATTCTGTCTTTCCGAATAGTTTCAGCAGATTATCTAAACTGTGGGCATTTATGAACAATGTTTCGCTAAACCCTCAAATTTTAACAGTAAGCTGTCCGATCAGCGAGTCTTAGCCTTAAAATTTCACTGATTTACAGTGATTTGTGAGCTTATTTAGTTAACGAGTTTATTCTTGCTTTGCCTAAACTTTGAGCAGGTAATCGATGGCTGCCAGCACAGAAGAATCACCTGCACCTGCTGCTGCTGCTACAAATACTACGATGTCAACTGAAGTAACTGAAACTGTGAAGGAAGTAATTACAGCACCTGCACCGGTTGCTGAGCCTGAGACAGTCAAAAGCAAAGAAGAAGAGACCAAGGCAGACAATGGAACTATTGCCAGCAGTCCAAGCTTGGAACCTCAGGGCGCTTCCTTCAAAGAGGAAAGCTACTTTGTCTCGGACCTGAAAGAATCTGAGAAGAAAGCCTTGCAAGAGCTTAAGCTCCGAGTTGAAGAAGCCTTGAAAAACAATGAATTCACTGAACCTCCTCCCAAAGAACCTGAAACCAAAGAGGCCGAACCTGCCGAGGCCAAAGAAGAAATTAAAGAGGAATCTAAAGAAGAAGGGGGCAAAGAAACAGAAACAAAGGGTGAAGAGGATACTAAAACCCCTGAAACCAAAGAAGAGGAGGTTAAGGGAGCAGTGGAAGATGTGAAAATTGTAGAAACTATCCCCGAAATAGATTGCAAGGTCGGGGAAGAGGAGGTTAAAAAGGAAGAGACTGTAGTTACAGTCCCTGAAACAATAGAAGTTCCGGCTGAGGGTGATGTGCCAAAGCATGAGGAAACAGTTGTTGTTTCTGAAACTGTAACTGAAGCAGTTGTTGCTGGTTCAGCTCCATTGGCGGAAACACCTGCAGTTGAGGCTGCAGAAACCCCTGCTGAGGTTACTGTTACCAAAGAAACTGTGGAGGTTGAACTTCAACCAGTGGAGGACATCTACCTATGGGGGGTCCCTCTTCTCCATACCCATGGCGATGAAAGAACCGACGTGATCCTTCTGAAGTTTCTCCGAGCCAGAGATTTCAAGGTTTCAGAAGCCTTCGTCATGCTCAAGAACACAATTCTTTGGAGGAAACGCTTTGGTGCTGACAGTATTTTGGAAGAGGATTTTGGTACTGAATATGATGGTGTGGCATACATGCACGGTTATGATAAGGAAGGACATCCAGTGTGCTATAATGTTTATGGGGTTTTCCAGGACAAGGAGACATACCAGAAGTCATTCGGTGATGCTGAGAAATGTGACCGGTTTCTGCGGTGGAGAATCCAGTTATTGGAGAGGGGAATCCAGCAGCTGAGCTTCAAGCCTGGAGGTGTAAATTCGATGGTCCAGATTACTGACCTTAAGAATTCACCTGGACCTGGCAAGAAAAATTTGCGACAAGCTACCCAGAAGGCTTTGGACATCTTTCAAGACAATTATCCAGAGTTGGTTGCTAGGAAGGTAAGATTTATTTGTTAACTGGGCTCTCTGGGTTTACCCTGTTAAGTATTTGTTCTGACTTTTAGGATGAGCTCCTCAATCCATTGTCAGATAGAACAGTTTCATTTGATAAGTCCATTGTTATACTCTACTACGCTCTTTTATTGTAGTAAATTTGGACGTTTTCTTCTTCTTCCTGTTTCTCTCTGAGCAATTCTTGTCTGTTGTCTCTCTGTTTTGAGAAACTGTTTAAATTCATTTCTTCGCATTTTACTGGTAATGATGCAGAAAATTTTCGCTCCAGTGTTTTGCAATCTGGAAACCATCTATAATATACAATTGACGCACTTTCACATTTTCTGCCAAATTTATCTTTCAGAAATGATTTCCCCTTTCAATTTGCCAACTTTCTTGGTGCACCTGAAATTTTTTGTATTTTTATTAACTTATTCATTAGGGATATATTTTTTTAAATACTCAACATCCTCTAAGATTACCGGGTATAAAATTATAATTTTCACTGAGTATACCAAACATTTTTTTTTTGTGGATTTGTCACAATGTTAGGAACTGCATTCACCCAGTAAGTAATGTGCTCGTTCGTTTATCTTCAGCCTTTATTATTTGTTTCTTCCTTCACGAAATAGCTGTTGCAGTTTTTAGTATGTATTTCCAGTCTGTGTTATTCGTTTATCTTCAGCCTTTATTATTTGTTTCTTCCTTCATGAAATAGCTGTTGCAGTTTTTAGTATGTATTTCCAGTCTGTGTTATGTGTCTGTTTCTTGTTTTGAAAATATTGTATTTGCTGTATGAACCATTTCATCTCAGAGAATTTATTTTTACATATTTTGTATTGTTTTATGTGCAGATCTTTGTGAATGTACCTTGGTGGTATGCAGTGATGTCTGCAATGCTATATCCATTTCTGACACAACGAACTAAGAGCAAGTTTGTTGTTGCTCGCCCTGCTAGAGTGACAGAGACCTTATTCAAGTAATGAATTAAACCTACTCTGTTTTGTTTAACATAATCAAGTTTGAAGCTTGGCATGGTTTCATACTATATCATAGTAACCCACATGCTATTTTCCATGTAGGTACATTTCACCTGAGTACGTGCCAGTGCAGTATGGAGGTCTAAGCAGGGAAAATGATGCTGAATTCTCTGCAGCAGATGGTGGAGTTTCTGAGCTGTTCATCAAGCCAGCAGCCAAGCAGATTATTGAGATTCCCATAACAGAGGTAGAATGATGTTTTATGTTCAATCAATGAATAAAAACAATAAAACTATTTATTGAAACCGGCTGGTTATGGGTTCCTCAAACATAAGATAGATAATTGTATCACTCAAAAGCTGAATTGTTGGATGCCAGTTTAAACTAGTATAGATAAAGCAAGGATCTCTTTATAATTGGTATTTGGTAGTATTATTATCATGTATAAATTGTTTCCCGAATCCTCTGATTTCTGGTACATGCATAAATTCAATGGTGGTAGTTGGCACATAATCAACAAGTTTGAGTTTTTTTTTCAGTTTTTAAATTCTTTCATTCACTGAATCTGCAGGTTGGATCTTCACTTGTTTGGGATATAATAGTTGTGGGCTGGGAGGTGACCTATAGCGAAGAGTTTGTACCTAATGCAGAAGGTGGTTACACAGTCATCATTCAGAAAGCGAAGAAAATGGCCATCGATCAAGAACCAGTGCGGAATTCATTCAAGCTCAGCGAGGCAGGAAAAGTAATCTTGGCAATTAATAACACTTCGTCGAAGAAGAAGCGAGTTGTTTACAGAACCAAAGTCAAGAATGATCTTCAACAAACAGCATGAAAGGATTTGTGCTGCTTATTTCTTCTACCCTATGGAAAGAAATGGCCAGCGTGTGATAACAGATAACACACTACAGATTCATTCATGTGCATATACATCTTAGCCCTTATTGCCATAAGAACATTTTGGAGTTTATTTTCAAGCTGTATTTGCTGCTGCTGGCTTGTGAGTTTTTTTGTTTAGTCGTAATACCGTGCCAAATTTAAGGCATTTGAGACTGATTTGGCATAACGCTGTCTCTGTACACCTATAAAGATGCAAATCACAACCACCTGGATAGACATCTTATCACCATCATCATCACATCTTAGTCGTCACCATTATCAGTTTGATCGTGTAAATTGTATGTATAGCGTCTTGGTTTTCCAATTTGTTACTAGCAATCTATCTATCCCTGAGATACGATAGAGATCTTTCTTGTCTAGTGTCAGGTCCTCATGTATTTCAATTATTTCCATTGATTATTTGATTGTGCTATATTATTCTATTGAAATGATTTGTTCTTGAATCTACTGGTATGTGTGGCAATCTTTTCTGCAGCCCTCTGCGCAAAGAAAATGTATGTAATGATAAAAAGTTCTGGGCTTCTAAATGCTGGAAGTGTTTGTTATTTTTAAAATTGCAAGCTGAATCTTGAATTTCTCAAGGAATGCACCACATACTGAGTCTTGAATTTCTTTAGGTAAATAGGTTAGAATTGGGAAGTTTTTATTCTGGCTAATTGGCCTGGAGCTCTTTATGGTTCTTTAAATAGACTAATGGTTTTCTGTTTTCCCAAATTTCAATTTAATTTGGATGTAACATAGCCTGTATTAATGCTAATGATTTTGTCTGTTAGGTGGGTGGGGGTAGAATATCCAACCACCAGTAGAGATTGCTGTCCTGTATCTTCTGGCATCAGTTAAACTTGATGTTTCTGCATGTGATGTGGGATCACTTTGTGTCCATGGTATGATAATGTTCTAGAAACTCTTTGTATGATAATGTTTATGATGTTGTGGACATTATTAAAATCTTTCATTCATTGGATCACTTTATGTTTATGTCTATGTCATGATATTAATGTTATAGAAGTTATTAAAATCTTTCTTTCATTCATTCAATGGTATGATAATGTTGTGTCACTACAAAAGTTATTAAAATCTTTCATTCATTCATTCAATGGTATGATAATGTTGTGCCACTACAGCAGATGGTACAAAGCCGCCGGTCCTACTTAAACAGCCAAGAGGGACACCATTAGCGAACTTGCAGTGAAAACTTCTCTGCCTGAACTTCGAGTCCTTTTGTCATGGGCCTATGTGTAGTTATGACTATAGTAATTAGTGTTCCATCTTACCTGTAGACCACGGCCCAAGCTGCTCAAACATAGGGGGAAAACCAGGGTAACATGGCCGCAAGCGGTTGTGGGTCCCATAGAAAAAATCCAATCCTCGTGTGGGATAGATTAGATTCGGGCGCCAGCTGTAGGCAATGATGACATGGTGGGCCATCATAACGCTTTTGTGAACGAATAAACGAACTTTTGTCCGGCCTGCGGGTCAAACAAGCTTCTGCCCTTTTGTCAAGGACGTTGGCGTTTTATTCCCTTGCAGTAATGGAAGTTATCATGCCGTTTCACGTGATTTAGTGGGCCCTTCATTCACCTTAATATATGTGAAAACCCTTTTCTAATTGCATTGCTTCCTTTACTTACAGGCCAGATTGTGAGGTGAGCATGATAGCAGCAATTTATTGCTTACAAGGGTCGGAAATACTGTGGGATGTGGGATGTGGGATGAAGAAGTAAATGTTGGGTAGACAAAAGGGTTCTAAACAGGGGGTACATAAATCGATTCCAGGGAAATAATTTATTCTAGTGAAATAATTTATTTAGAATAAATATATAGTACTTAGTTTAGTGTTAGGATTGGATTTGGAGCCAATCAAACATACTGATTTGGAGCCAATCAAACATACTCTGTTCTTTACAGGCGCAATTGTTTTTAATAGGTTCAATTGTATCTTGTTTTACATAGGTGGAATATACTCTCAGTTTAAGCATAATCAAAATTGGCTTATCTTTATGCTTATATATGGGTGCATGTGTGTATTATTGACTAAATTTCAAAAATCAAAAAATTCTTTAACAGATTTCTTGAGTTGTAGTTATTTTGGTGGTTCATTAGTCAAAAGCAAAGATTTACACTTGGTGTTGAGCATGTGCTCTTATTAGATTTATTCAAGATTCAAGATTCAAGATTGACCTCATCTTTTACAATGAGAACTATAATCTATTCTTTTTAATTGGTGTGTTGAGCATTTGCCTTTTTTAAATTTATTCAACATTCAGAATTGACCTCTCAACCTTCTAAGTTAGGCGCCTTTGTAATTTGTCAATCTGGTTCATTATTAAACTTTGATGTAATAATTGAATTGTGGACATATGCTTCTTGTGTAGAGATCGATCTCTTCAACATGGAAAGTTCGATGCATTATTAGTTAATGCACGTGAGAATAGTTAAATGTTAGGATATGCCATTTTCTCAAGTTTTTTGGTTATTCATTGTTTCAGTTTTGTTTTATTAGATGATAGAGCATTTTTAGTTGCAGCCAGGCTTTTTAATTATTTTATAACTCAAAGCCACTTGGAAGAGATTGTAAAATATAGGTAAAATTTCAATGGATTAAGAGATAGCCACTTAAAAGAGAGTTTAAGAGTATCTTCATTGGATTAAGAGATTGTTGAAATATATTTATTTAAAAGAGTGATGAAGTATATTTTATGGGATTAGGCTTATTAAGGGAAATTGTTTTCTAATTTTGTTTTAAAAAATAATTAAATAGATATATATAAAAACCAATTATGACACTTTTAACAATATTTTATTTGTTATGATGTTTTTGAGTTGAAGTGGGGATTATATATTTGATTAAAAAATATAATTAAATAAATGAAAATTATCTTTCAATTTTAAAAATTATCGTATGGTTTGATAATATTTTTTCCATCTTGTTTATATTTGTTTTAGTTCATTAAGGATATGTATGTTCTGATATTTTTTATTTTCTTAGGGCTCAAATCAATTTGAAAAAAAACCTTTGTTCAATTTGAAAAAGACCCTTCTTTCAAGAATCTTGTCTTGTGACTATTTCTTGTTGTTCAATTATTTGGGACACTAGTGTAATGTGTTGTCATCCTTAGGACATAAATATCTTTGTTGTCTTATTTAATAAATTTTAAGATATTTTTTTTTGCACCTAAAGAATCAATCTTGTTACAAAACTCTAACCTATTATGTTTCCAAAATGGGGATAAAGGTGAACTAGAACCTACACCTAGATCTACATGTATACCTATACACCATCCATTGTTGCATAAACTTCTCTTGTTGTAGCTCCATTAATGTCACTTGTAAGGCCATACACTTAACATGTATTGAAGATGTTTGAGAGGTTGACTAAAGCAAGCTCTTGAATATGTTGCAAGCACCTCATTTGTTCTTACAAATATAATAGGTTTGACAACAAATGATATTAATAGTCACAAGTGATTGACATCTTCAAGTACAAAGGACATCATGCCTAAGTTCAAAGGACTGACACATCTAAGTTCATCTAAGTTCAAGAGACCAAAACTTGTAGAATATATTTTCAGCTATCAAAATCTCTTGTTGTCTTCTATAATTTCCAAATTAGACAAGGCTTCTCTAACAATAGTCTCCTTTGTAACACTAGTGCAACTTCAACTTTCAACTTTCATTAGTTAATTAAATCTAAATGTTATTTATTGTTATCACCATCAAATAAATCATTTTTAAGTAGATGAACACTCTAATAATTACAATAAAAATAATCATCATAATAATTTATTTTTATTGCCACAAAATATATAATATTCATATCCATTCTTCTAAATATTGTAGAAAAATTAAATATTTTATTATAATTTAAATTTCACACAAATAATTTATACTTTTAAAGTCACACAATTTTTTATGCAAGCTTGTGAGCACAAGGTAAATATCCTACTTCCAAGCTTATATGTTAACAAGTAAAGAAAGTACCTACAACAATAAATTAACAAAATAATAACTTCAATAAATTAACAAAATAATAACTTGAGGTAACAATCAATTTGTCACAATAAGATACTTGCATGTCTCTCTACAAATAAACATAGTAACAAGGTAAAGTATCCTACTTGCATTCCTCTCTACAAAGAAATGTAGTAGCTACAACAATAGATCAACAAAATTATAGACACTTAACTATCAATTTGCCATTAAAAAGATACCAAATAAACTCCATTGATCCCAAAAGAAACCCAGCTAAATAGAAAAAACAAACAAACCAACCAAATCCAATGAAGTTAAAGTCAGTTATAGCCACAATTCCTTCTCAAACAAGTCAAACCCAAAGAAATTAAAATTGATTCATAACCACAATTAATTCCCTCTTCTTACAAAAAGCCCAAATGTTGCTTCACAAAAGCCTCTCCTCGTTGGCTCCCATCTCTCTTTTCAAATCATTTCTTGTTCTGGGATTGGCCCAACATAATTAAGAGTAGACTTCATCAAAATTGATACTAATAGCATTATTAGTGCAAACGAATTGGGCACACATATATGGAGGCAAGTAAGGAGGTTGATCAACTTGAAAACATGGCAAGGATCGAATACATTGACAACTCTTTCCATGTGTGACAAAAGTTTGTACTTCATATACCATTTATTGTGTGAGACCCCTGATAATGATAGATTTATGTGGCCTTACGCCTAGCTCACTACATGTCAATGGAGTTTTATTGCATCCATTAGAACAATCTTGGTAAAGCCTGCACAAAAAGTTAATGTGGAGTTATACAGGAATTTGAGATGGTGTTAAGCGATGCAACTCAAATATGGATACAATTGTGCACTTGCTTGCCAAGGAAAGGCAAATTCCCTCCCTTGGAAAGATGTCCAATTTGGTGTTGAGGAAAGTTTTCAAAACCCAAGTCATAATCATGCTCCGTGCTATTCGTATGATTTTGGGAGATACTTTTCTGTCTTTTGACTACTGCTAAAGAGTGAACATAGATATCTCTATCAATGTTCGTTACTATTCTACTTGAGGCTATAAAATATAGGGATATTATAGGAGTAGTTAGTGAAACACTGATCAAATGGAGATGGAGGTGCAGAATAAAGAAGGTTCTAGATGATGTGATACCTGGTCTTGTGGGTTCCTCTCATTATGAGGGCATGCAGTCAGAGTGGTAGACGCAGGCCAAATGGGGACCGGATTTCCTGAAATCTGCATGTTGGTACTTTGCTTTTCAGGGTGATGATGCCAAGTCATGCAATGGGAAGGATGTTTGGCAGGAAATACAGGCCTAAATGTTCAAATAATAGCAATAGATACAGCTATAGTATTAGCATCTCTATGTGTCCTATGGGGTTGTTTGTAAATAGACTTCCATGGAAATAGGATTGATTAATTGATAATGGCCTTCCATCAGAGGAGTCAATTTGCCCTTTTCTCCTTGTTTTTAATTTCATGGGTATGGCTTCTTTTGGTCAAATTTATCTTTTAAAAAATTATTTATTGGACATTTTTGTGATTAAATTTTTAAAATTAATTTATAATGTTTTTAAAAGCTTTCTAGAATGAGATCTTGATATAAGAAAGGAGGCCAGAGATCTAAAATTTAGTGAGAAAGACAAACACTCACTTTTAGTTGTTATTTTTGGATTTGCACTTTTCTTATAATTGAAACAAATTGGTCATCTTCATTGTCTCATTGTTGCATGAATTACAATCTGAAAATGACCTTCAAGGAACATCAATTTATAAATTTTCTAAGTATAAACAAACAATTTCATTATTTCACTAATTTAGGTGAAAGGAAACCATAAAGTAAGCAAAAAATAGACAATTCATCAATACATGCCCCACAATAATCAATGATATTTAGTTTCTAGTCTAAACTCCCTAAAAAACATAAATTTGATCTCCATAAAATGAATAATTTTGGGCCTTTTATAGAAACAAGACATAAAAGTAAATTACATAAATCAATGGTTAGATCGCTTTATTTAAATGTGACACATGGTGACATCAAATCTTGATAGTTGACAACTGAAACGTCTTGTATCATGTTTTTTTCTTTGATAAATTATTATTCACTAAGTGAACCAGTAATTAAAATCCTAGAGGACAACAATTTTTAATTTCATAAATAAGAAAATAATCAAATTTATCAAATATCAATATATTTGAAAAAATAAACCAGTAAAAATATAATTTACAACTTCAAATTTAAATTTCACAAAGATATTAATGTTTTTAGTGATTTAAAAAAATTTAATCGTGTTTAAAACAAAGACTAGAGCATTAAATAAGTTTATATCCAGTTGCAATGTTAAACACTAACATCACTTCCCTTTCTCCACCTCATAAACAATATTACTATTAAATTTAATTATATTTCCCAATCTCATAAATAATCCCCCAAATGTTTACATTTTTTTTCAAAAATATTATTTAAAAAGCTTAAAAAATTTCCTTTTACTGTTTCAATGTTTTATTTTTTTTAACAAGGAAAATTTAAAAATATTTAAATGGAATCATTTAAACCTTTTTAAGAAGGAAAACATGTTCAATTCTTAAAAACTCATGAGTTTGTTTAAGCTGTCCATACCTCTTAGCTCCTTTCTTTCATTTTTATGTAACAAGCAATGGAAAAAAGAATTAAATACAATACAAAACACCAAAACATAAGTTTATAACATAACAATTCCAATGGAACTGTTACCCAAATTTCACATCCTGTCCAATTTTGGCTACAAGTGGAGTAAATGAGGCTCCCACAAGGGTAGAGCCCAACTTGTATGAATTCTGCACCTTTCTGTGGTCCTTATGTTTCTTTTTTCATATTTCTAAATCATTGCTTTTACCCCTGGTTCATGTCTTTTAGCCCTAAATGCAAGCAACCCTTTGAAATTTGTTAAAATCCTAAGTCCTTTGGTGGCCCGTTTTAATTCTTCATTACCTTTTTGCCACTTAAAGTTTCTATTCGTCATGTGTTTTAAGTCATTCGTCGAGTGGGGCCAAATTTATTTTCCTATGCGGGTTTCTTTTCCTAAGTTTATTTTCCTAAGTCCCAACTTATATTTATTTTCCCCAGCCGGCAGCAAGATCCTTTTCATCGGACGGTCGACATTATGGCTTAAAGACAAAGTGCTCAAGATCTATCCTTCAAGCCATTAAGCCGTTGCGACACGTGGAAGGTTACCAGAACCTGGGCTCGTCAAGCAGTAAGATAAAGGTCAAGCAGTTCAGAATCAATCTGACGGTTGGCTTATAGGCTTAATGAGGAGATGCACACGATCTAATATTTAAGCCATTAAGCCTATCTGACACATATCCACGGTGGGTCCAACGCAACGCCAACGTAATTAAGGTAAAGATCGAGCAAGTCATTTCTGATTGTGTGGTTTAGCTTAAAGGCTTGAAGATAAAGTGATCGAAATCTAGTGATTAAGCCATTAAGCTGTGGTGACATGTGTTCATGGTGGAGCTGGGCTGGTCAAACAGAGGAAAGTAAAGACCGATCAAGTCCTTTTTGATCAGACGGACAACTTAAAGGCTTAAAGACAAAATGCTCAAAATCTAGTGATCAAGCCATTAAGCCGTAGTGTCATGTGGCAAATGACGTCATGGGTCTCGGGTTGGAAAGGTAAGATAAATGCACAAAAAGTAAGGAAGATCGAACGACCAACTTAATGCCTTGATGGTAAAGATGAAGTTGTTTAACCTATAAGCCATGACCCCGAGGTGACACGTGGCATATCAGATTTTGTGCTCACAGGTAACTTAAAGGAGATCGACGGTCGTGTTTTAAAGTTAGTAAAGTTTCAAATTTGAGCCGTTGATCAAGCATTCCGCGCCACCTATGACCGTTTGAGTTTGAATTCAAATATTTAAATGGTGTTTCTCAGGTTTGCATGGTGGTGGTGACATTTTCAACTTGCAGAGTGGGTAGATGGATCAAGATGATTTATCTGCTCGAATTTATGGTAATATGGGATATTTTCAAAGGGGTAATCAGATCGACTGGGATACTTCTCAAATGCATTAATGTGCAGACTTGACCAGTTGTAGGGTTTCAACATTATTTATGTAATATCTATTGAAACCCTAATTATGCCCTAATTGATTAAGGAATTGACTCCCACGCCTGTGTGCTAGGGGAGGTGTATATAAGTGTTTTTTTGAAGATTTATCTTAGGTTTTTGAGCTTATGCAGGATTTTTGTGGCATTTCCTCTACCCCCTAAATTTTTCATGTGTTTGTAATCTCATTGAATTCCAGATATTGCAAAGGCTTTTTGTGACATTTCCTCTATCCCTAGGCCTTATTTGTATTTCTCTTACCGAAGCATAATACAATGATTGATATTAGAGAGATCTTGGAGTTCCTGAGCCCTCTTTTTTTTTTGCATCTCCGTGCACTATTGTGAATGATCTGATTAGATGAGTTTATGGATATTGTTCAGTCCCCTGTCATTTTGTCTCATTTCTGTGCCTATTTGCTGGAGTGGATGTCTGTTTGCAGGCTGTAGTCCGTGTCTATTCCAAGTGAATATGCTATTGTTTGTGAAATCTTCTTTTCCTCTGAATAGCCTCTTTTCATCTCAGACCTCTCTATGAAATACTTATGCAAGCCTATTCAAAAAGTCATGTTCTGCTAGATTTAGGATTTCATGTTAGTCTTAGTCACTATATTGTGATTCAAGTTACCTTCGGTGTATCACCTAGTAGGATAAATTTGCTTTCTAGTCATTTCCCTTCAGTATCCTTCTATCCCTTTCCCTTCCAAGTTTACTTTCATGTTAAAAGAGAAAATAAGGTGATTATCCAAGAGGAACCGACCTAGAACCTGGAGGCTTCACTTTAGTTAGCAAAGGCCCCACAACCTAGAAGTGATTCCCATGTTATACTATATTTTTAGGCTCAAGCACTTAACAGGGTGCAAAATTTAGTGTATAATAGGAACATAGGACCATAACAATACAACCATCTATAACAATATAGATGTCCATAACTAAACTAAAAAACTCTAAACATAAGTAAATTGTTGTTGGCATATCTGATGCAGTGAATTTTAGTGGTTGCTATCTTTATGGGAGCCTTATGTGTGTCTTTGGCTGTCTAATGTATTTGCAATTTGTGACCGGTTGAAGTATAACAATGTAACTGCTAGAACAGTTAATGACGGGTGATAGATGAATTGAATGTCTTATCAAATATTTGTTGTATCTTGTGGCGTGGTCACAATATATGGTGGTCAACAATGTTTAGATGTTATAGTTACAACCACAACTACTTCAGGTGACTGATGAGCAGAGATAGATTTTTAAACAAGTTACAATGTTTGTGTTCTTGAGCAATAGTTGATAAATCTTTCATCGATGATCGGTGTTGAGATTGTGGTGGAATCGATTGAGTTAGTCACGATTTGGTGATGTGTCTTCATGATTGGAGGTGATGATCTGGCATCACATTGATTCTAGCGCATGGAGAAGATTTTAGAGGAAGCTTGTGTTTGGTCAAAACATGTTTGAATCCTTGACACAATATTCTATGTAAATCATTGTATTGGAAGATGCAGTCTTGGAGATATGTTTTGTACATTTAATTTTGTTTTGTGGTGTGTTGGATCTGAGTGAAATGTTTGAAATTCTAATTTAGGGCTTGATTAAGGCAGTGAACTTAAAAGTCTAGTATATAAGGGATGAAGTTGAAAGTTATGAGTGTTGATCGTGTGTTGGAAAAGTGTGGTGAAAAGTGCGAGTTGTGATCAAGCCAAGGAAGGGTTAAGTATTTTTAGAAGAGATTGTGTGCTTCAGTGGATCTGATCAAGCATAGGTAGTGTTGTTCTATAGATCATTCTTTCTGTTGTTCCCTAACAGTTGCAGCAGGTTAAATCCCTTAAAAAGGTATATCCTAACAGATTTTTGTTGTAAATCCTTTAACAAGGTGACACTTTGTCAAGTGTTCAAAGTCATCTAAAAAGAATACTCTTAACATGGTAAAGGTCCTAACATGCCTAAGGTATTAGGATAAGGTAACACTGAGAGGGGGGGGGGAATTAGTATTATAACATTTATTAAAACTTTTCAACCAATTAAACATTAACCATATGCTTGCAGAAATGAAAAGAACATAAGAAAATAACATAGTACTCATAACACCATAATTTGTTTTTGAGGAAACCCTGGCCAAGGGAAAACCTCGGTGGGGATGGTACCCACAAGCATGCACTAAAGTATAGTGTCCCTATTATGAGACCTAGCCCTATTAGGAGCTGAATACTACATAGTACATTTCCTTGTTAAAGGAATAACAACCCTGTTAAAGTTACACAACACCCTTTTAGGGGCCAACTGAGCATACGACTCTTACAATGTAATTCTGTTACAAAATGTTCTTAGTAATGAACAAAACAAGCATCTCTAATGCTTAGATAGTTCCTGTTCATAGGTCATCAATGATCTCAGTCATCCTCTGCTCTACCATTCGTATCTCCTCAAAAACATATCATCCATCCATCCATCAATACTTTTCTCAACAAAAAGATCTTATATATACACATTTCTTCTTTACCAAGTCGACTCTCAATATGAATATTACATAGTCGGCTCTCAATACAAAATACATTTAATAAAACAAATATCAAATGCATAGTCAACACTCTTACATAATCAAAGTATAGGTTATCAACAATCATAATCCAACTCCGATTGGCAGGAGTCAATGTCATACTCTCTGAATCATTGCTTTTGTCCAGCTGCTCTGTATCATTGTTCTGTTGCCTGTCTGTCTGTCTTCAAATCTCTCTAACTTGTTGTAAACATTACCAAAAAAAAATTGATCTTAGGTGGAGGTCACACATACCCCAGACTATCTTCCTCTAAGCTCTCTTTCCTTAACTCATTGATCTTGATCTTTGATACCCAAAATAGCTCTGTATCTCTGCTTCTGTACTTAGTCAATTTTAGAGTCACCAAAACTTAACTTTATAGGAATCGAGCTGTAACCCAGATGTGTTGAAATAAATGACAATCAAAAAGTGAATCATAACACAAAAAATTGATCACTTTCCAATAATCTCTCCCTTTGGCATTGATGGTAACTCTTAACAAAAAAAATGACTAAGTGTTCCAACAAAACAAAACTGTCTTTGCTTCTTTCTCTATTTTGTTTTTCTCTTCTTCCCTTATACACTATCTTCTCCTTCTCCTCATTCATTTTTCTCTTCTCTCTTCTCCCATTCATTTTTCTTCTCTTCTCCCCATTTGAAAACAATGTCAAATGTGTATACAAAGTAATAGGATTAGTGTTTTCTCACCAGTTTCAAAATATCTTGAAAGGAATCTTCCAAGATCTTCACTTTGGTACTCCATAACTTAAGAAATTGTTGACTAACATGAAATAGTCCATTCAACGAAAATGATGCTATCTATGCATCTTTCAACTCTGTAGGCATAGAGTTAGTCAATGAATCTGCAATCTTCTCCATGTCTGATAAGTGTGCTTCAATTATAGATAGCTTAGGAGTGATTAAAATCTTTCTCTCCCTTTCTCAATATCCAATACATCTAGTTTTTCCAAAATTCTTGTTACTTCTTTCTCCAATTCCATTATAGTTTGTGAAGAGGCCTTACAACTGTCCATCATACTGTTCAAGTTTGCCTTGTCCTTGGCAATGATGTCTTCAATGTTCTGAACATGCCTGATAGGATTCATGCAGTAACTAAGTAGTTTTATTCCATGTGCAATGCAACTCTTAGCATTTACAGTAGTAGTATTCAAAATGCTAAAGTCCCATGAGATAGATTGGCAAACTTCAGATAGCTTCTTCTCCGAGTAGTTCTTTTCTACCTTCTCTTCTGCAATCTTTATCAAGTTCTCATAATAACTATAAAATTCATCAAGTGTTATCTTCAGGTTTTAATATCATCTCTATGCTAGAAAACAATAGGTGCTGGAAGAAATTTTTTCATAGTATCAATTGCTCAGGTTATTACCTTAACCTTTTTGTCACCTTTTTTCTTCGATCTCTCCTTGGCTTTAGTAAGTGCAGTAAAAGCCAATTTTACTATCTCATCCTCATCCATGCAATCAACATCAACATCTGTTGAATTGTCTTTCCTTGCCAACAATGAGATAGAAGATGCGTTTACCTCAATTTTGGTTTCATCTTTTTCTTCATGATATTTCTGTCCTTCATCCTGTACTTCTTCTCTCTGTTCTTCCTCTTTGCATTCTTCATCCTTCTGTTCTTCATTTTCAATCATAGCATTGTAAAAGTTTCCTTCTCATCATTATAGGTGTCAAGTGATACAGGTACACCAAAAACATAGAAATCTGGTTGAGTATCAACTTCTCTCTTCTCAACACTTGCCTCAACTAGTTTTGAACTCTCTCCCATTCCTAAGGGTGTAGGAAAAGTAGTTTTAGGAAGTGGAGTCTTCTCAGGAGTACTATTCATTAATATTTTCTCTAGTGCTTTCTAAGTCTCCTTAGTGATTTCATCATATTTTCTTGCCATAATTTTTAGTAGTCTAATATTTGTTCCCAATAAAGGTTTCAATTCTTTGAATATTTTTTCCCTTTCTTGTAGAGATATCACAGGTAGCATATTATCATTTTCTAGATTTTTGATGGTTTCATCCTCAATCTGTGCTAGCTGTTTCCTAGTCTCCAATTATCTCCCATATAGTTCTTCAGGTACACTTCCCTCAATTTCCAGTAGAGTCTTCTTGAAAACAAGTAAATGATTAACTAAATCATCTTCAATCTTGAGTTTATCAGTCTCCTCATACCTATCATAGTATTTTTTTATAGAAACTAGCTTCCCTTGCTCAATGACTCTCTTCTCAATCATCTTCAAGTCAAGTTTCCATATGTGTTTCTCACTTTCAATTTTCTTCTCTTCTCTCATAGTGCTTGGTTCCTTATGTGGTGTCTGTCTTCTAGATCTAGTGCTTAGTCTAGGAGTAATCTTTTTAGCTTGCAATGTATGCTCTGGTGGAGAGGAGGTGTCTACATTAATGTCTGTAGTAGGTGCAACAACTATCATCACAACTTCAAGATGTGGATGGGCTGAAGTACTAGCACTTGCCAATCCAGAATATCATTCTACCATTTTCCCTTTTACTTCCCTCAACTCATCCTCTGTCAGTCCTGCCTTAACACCAAATTCATGCACAATGTTGTCAATTTTCCTTTTCCTTAGTCTTCTGGTCTGTTCCTCTCTTACCTTAGCAGATTTATCCTCATAGGTTCCCCATCTTTCTTCAGATGTATCAATCTCAGATGTAAAAACATGTTCAACTTGCATAGTCTGTACTTCTGAACTTACCTCATATCCCATAGGATAACACATTTTCTTCCTTGGTGTGACTACCTCAAAGCATACACAATTAGTTTCAACCATGAAACATATTGTATCCTTGTACTTTTCAACTATGTCTTCAGGTATCCTATATCTACCTTTCATCTTCCTCTGAAGAATTTTGATCATGCCAAATAATTCACCATCAACCCATGTCCTGTTCTGTCTTCTGTAGCTCTGTGAAATATAAATACCAATAGGTATCCCTGTTCTCCAACCACTAGGGTGCATGCCTGGGAATCTGTGTTCAATGTGTATGAACATATGTACCAATAGTGAACCAAATCTGAGGTCTTCGATCTGTCTTTCTTTATCAATTTTACATTCTCCATAAATTGTTGTGCTAACACTTCACATAGGCTATACTTGACATTTTCTTTCACCATTCTATATGTCATCATGATAACTCCTGCTGATAGCGAATTAGGTCTACTGCTGTAGTAGAATTTGTAGCCAAGTATCATAGAAATTAGTCTCACATCTTGTTGAAAGATGTCATTCATAGTCATTGTTTGCCTATCCCATTTTGAGTGAGTTACGATTTTGACTTGCTTCTTCACATGTTTTTCTGCAACATGAATGATTCAAGTATTGTCCAATCTAGTAATCTCATGAATTAAATCACTACAGATCTTCACAGGCTACTCGCCTATCCAAATGAACTGATCATGTACTCTTCTCAATAATATCTTAAACCATTCTTCTTCGTCGAATTCATACAGATCCACAATTTTCATAATACTCAACTGATCAATATGTTTGTATTCATCTCTCATAATGCCTTTTCTAGTCACATATTCCATCTTAGTAGAAATTTCACCAATAACTAGTATATCATACTTAGAATAAATGTAAGCCCTAATATCTTCTATTTGTAAAACTCTGTAGGGTGTCTGAGAAAATGCTCCTTCGGGGTCTTTTTCACACAACTTGAGCGGATGTTTATTGAACTTATACCTAGGTTGATCCACAACATCATAAATAACAGGTGCATCTATAGCTAGATGATGTAAATTCCTCTTTCACGCTGAATTTTGAGTTTTCACTTCAATCGATCACGCAAAGAAAATGTAAGATAGACTGAATATCTCCACTTTGTGATCTCCTTAGGTCACTCTTTGTCAAATGGTAAGGAAATAGATCATAATATGGTTCTTTATACAATGTTAAGTTATAAAATTTCACTTTACCCAATATTGTCCAGTCGGCTATAGATCTCGCGATCAAAATATATGCATCGACTGATGTTGTGCTCTTAACTGTATACTCCATGATGTCGGCCATGTTCATAACTAAGCTCGCATGAGATCAATCCAAAAGATACGAGGTGAGATATATTCTGATGTCTTTATCCAATGCTCCCCCTAAGGCCATGATCGACCAATTAGGTCAATTCTTCTTTGCTACCATCAGGTGAAGATCTAGAGTAGCATCTACTGTCTCTCCCTGAACCAATGTCTCACTTGTTTCTTTGATCTTCCATATCTTACCACTGCTGTTATCTTCTAATTTCTTAAAACAACTTTCAAAATCATTCTTTAAATCTACAACACTCTTGCCAATATCATTTCTATTCTTCGGTGTATTCATAGGAGGTGGTACTCTTCTATGGTTTACTCCATTATACCTGTAAAACTTCGCTATATGACCTAGATTATTGCATTTGTAACATATAGGAGGTCTTCTTTCCTGATTTACTTGCAGCTTACAATACTTCGCAATGTGTCTAATGTTATTACATTTATAACATGTAGGTTTCACCGTAGGTTCTCTTCCATTGTCTTGTCTATATCCATGTTGATTAGGTTTCCTGCATTCTGCTTTCTTGTGCCCATATCCATTACAATTAAAACAATAACCTAAAAAGGTCTTAAAAGGAACATTACCTCTACAGTCTCTTTTCATGTGTCCAAACTTGTTACAACGAAAGCATCTACCTTTGAAAGGTCTAATTTTCTCTCTAGGTTCTTCAATAGTAGGTTTTCCAACATCAATCTTTGCATCAAATTTCTCTTCTTGATTCTTTGAGCATTCAACTTCATTGAAGACAATACCGGTCATATCACCTTTAGGTTTTTGTCTGTCTCTTTGTTCATCTATCAAATCACTACTGGTGTGAAGTTTCTCAATGTGTTTCTTTGCCTCAACAAGTTCACCTTTTATGATCTGATTGTATTTCTTCAGTTCTAGATACTTGTTCTTGTAGATGTCAGTCTCATTCTTTATTTGTTCTAATGCACTATTCAAAGTTTCTTCAATTTTATTCTTAGCATCCTTTTGTAATTGAATCTCTTTAGTCATAGCTTCATTCTCAAGTTTCAAAGTTTCATTTTCTTCTTCAAGTTGCTTCATCTGATCTGAATTGTCTTTGTCTGAATCTTCTTTTATCTGAACCACAAGATCCTGTCTCTGACTTCTGGAAAGTTCAAGCTAGTCTTTGAGTTTCTTTATAAATTTCTCAGCTCTTCGCATGTTGAATCTTAATTATCCATTCTCTGCTTTTGCTTTGTCAAGGTCTTCTAGTGCAGCATCAAAGTTTTCTTGCAAGCTGTCCAAATCCATTTTGATCTCCCTTAAGCTGTTAGATTTTCTCTCCAAGGGCCAAAAGCTCCGATACCAATTGTTAGGATTAGGTAATACTGAGAGAGGGGGTAAATCAGTATTACAACATTTATTAAAAATTTTCAACCAATTAAACATTAACCATATGCTTGCAGAAATGAAAAGAACATAATAAAATAACACAGTACTCATAACACCATATTTTTTTGTCGAGGAAACCCTGGCGAAGGGAAAACCCTAGTGGGGATGGTACCCACAAGCATGCACTAAATTATAGTGTCCCTGTTAGGAGACCTAGACTTGTTAGGAGCTAAATAGTACATAGTAAATTTCCTTGTTAAAGGAATAAAAACCTTGTTAAAGGTATACAACACCCTGTTAGGGTCCAACTGAGCATATAGCTCGTACAATGTAATTCTGTTACAAAATGTTCTTAGTAATGAACAAAATAAGCATCTCTAATGCTTAGATAGTTCTTTTCATAGCTCATCAAAGATCTTAGATCCTCTGCTCTTCCATTTGTATCTCCTCAAAAACATATCATCCATCCATCCATCCATCCATCAATACTTCGCTCAACAAAAAGATCTTACATCTATACATTTCTTCTTTACCAAGTCGGCTCTCAATATGAATATTACATAGTGGGCTATCAATACAAAATACATTTAATAAAACAAATATCAAATGCATAGTTGAAACTCTTACATAATCAAAGTATAGGTTATCAAAAATCATAATCCAACTCCAATTTCTAGGAGTCCATGTCATACTCTTTGAATCATTGCTTCTATCTAGCTGCTCTGTAACACTGTTCTGCTGATGTCTGTCTGTCTTCAAATCTCTCTAACTTTCTGTAAACATAACCAAAACAAAATTTATCTTAGGTGGAGGTCACACATACCCCATACTATCTTTCTCTAATCTCACTTGTCTTAACTCATCGATCTTGACCTTCGATACCCAAAATACCTCTGTATCTCTGCTTCTATACTTAGTCAATTTTAGAGTCACCAAAACTTAACTTTATAGGAATTGATCTGTAACCTAGATGTGTTGCCATAAATGAAAACCAAAATTAAATCATAACACACAAAATTGATCACTTGCCAACATAAGGAAAATCCCTTAACCAGGTAGCATCTAACAGTGCTGTTGGAAACCCATAACAGAGTTAAGCTCCTCACAAAGCATACTTCAGAAGAGTTCATAATTTAGTGGGTACTTATCCCCACCATGGTTTTCTCCCTATTTGGGTTTCCATGAGATAAATCCATGTGCCAACTTTGTGGATGGACTTGCATGTTTATGATTTTCATTTGTTGTGGTTATGGTTAATCTTGTGAATGATGGTTAAGTTTAAGAGGTTGATAAGTTGGAGTATTTTCTACATTACTGATTCACCCCCTCTCAGTTATCTGATCTTTGGACTAACACTTTTGTATAGTTCATAAAACCAAATACCATTAAATTCTGAATTTCAAAACTTATTAAAACTATTTGGAACATAAAGTATCAATCCTATGTAGTTGAAACAACTAAAACTTGATTCTATCTCGATGATTGATGTCTTCATGTATTCTTTGGGACCTCCATGCAACTAAGAACACAAAAAAAACAAAAACAAAATAGTATTAGAGTAAAACCTTAGAATTTTAACTTCTTGGCGAACATCATGGCTTGAAAAAACAACCATGCATCCACTTTTCCATATGTTAAGTAGAATTATATACCTCAAAGAATCAACCACAATATTCTTTAGGAGGTTTAAGCCCAAAATAACTTCTTTCAAACACAAAACATGATAAAAATTATGGGGAGATAATTGAAAATAATATTCCACTTATTCTTCACCATTGCACAATCCAAAAAAATATGTTTCAAACTTTCATTCTAATGCAAAAAAGGAGAATTATTTGATTGAACCATCATACATCTCAAAACTATCACCAATAGGTAGTTTGACAGGTAAAATATTCCAAGCCAAAAAACATTAGCTTTAGCTTTGGATCACCAAATTTGAGCAGTCAACTTTTTCCATGCCTTTTCTTGGAATACACAATTCCAATTTTCAAATCAATCTAGGATTTAAAGGCAACGTAAGTAAGAGGCTTACATAGACATTTTGAAAGGAAAGTAACCAAATTGCAAGAGGTTTCCCTTGATTTTGAATAAATTTGTTCCACCAAATTGAAGTGGCACCCAAACCAAAACTATGGTGTAATGAATAATTTATCTAGTTGAAATATGTGCATATTTGTTTCCATGCCTTCCAAATAGAATGCAAAGGAAATGAGGCTTTAATATGGAATACGCGATCCATCAAAATTTTATCAACCCACATGACAATTTGGCCTTTTCTTTTGACCAAGGCTTGTATAATACAATACAAACCACATTTCTCAAAGGTTCATCTTCATAAATAGGTTGGTTATCCATTTTGTTTCCAAACAATCCCCTTTAATATTGGGATCGAACAAATCTAACCCAACTTTAGCTTAGGTTGGATATAATGTAATAAAGAGGTATACTTGAAACTAGCTTCACCACTTTAATTAAACCATAAAATGTGGTGAAAAAAATTGATAAGATCATCATAACATTTGTTTGATTGGTGGCGTGGCTACTCTTTGGAACCCTTGTAAGTTATCTGGAAATGCTGTGGCCTTTTCTTATAACTTCCTTGCTGTATTGTTTACTTGGAATAATGTCTCCTGGTACTTGTATAATATTTATGCTCCTAACATTAGAAGTGAACGTGGTAGAATCTGAGGGAAATTTCTAACCTCATTGAAGCTAATCATTTCCATCCCACTGTGTGTGCGGGGGATTTTAATACACCTCTCTTCCCATCTAAGAAAATTGGGGGCACACAAGATTACTCGAAAAGTATGCAGGAGCTGGCGGACTTTATGAGATACAATGATCTGACTGATATTGATATGCAGGGAATGGGATTTACTTGGTCCAACAAAAAAAAAGGGAGACACCTGATTCATGTTAGACTGGATAGATGGATGTTATTGGGAGGATGGGATGTTTCTCCCTTGATCAACCTCTCTCTCCTTTTGAGAATGGTTTTTGACCACTCCCCCTTGATCCTTGACTAGGAGGAAAGGAAACAAAATGGACCTGTTATGCCTTGCATACCCATCCCTACATTTTGTGGGAAAAATGTTGGGTCCCCTCTTTTCTCTTTTGGCTCTTGCCTTGCTTTTTGTCTTCTTTGTTTTTCTTTGCTCCCTTCTCTGGGTTTTCCCTCCTGTGAGGTTTGTTTCCTTTTTGCTTATGTCTTTTGTGCCTCTGGGACCCGGTCCCGGAGTTTGTTGTTCTTTCCAGAGTCGGATTCCAGACTCTGGGATTCTTTACCATGATGTCTTCTTCTTGCAAGAAGGTATGGTTACATGGAATCTCCGGGCCTGGAGTCTGGAGGTTTGCCTGTTACAGAGTTTGTGGAGAAGGTAACTTGCTTTACCTTGGGTATAAATAGAAATTACATGCCACTTTTACAGTTACCGCGATTAAAACACTTGTGCATTTAGAGCGATTCTTAGGCGACTAAACTGCGATTAAGCTACAAATTACTCTGTGCTTAGTGGGCGATTACCAGTTGATTTGAGGTGTCTGTTTGTGATTGTTTGAAGGTAGAAATTGTTATAGGAGTGCTTCTGGTGTGCTTCTTCCCTGTTTCTCTTCAGACTTCCAAGTAGGTTCTCTGGTTCCTGCCTTTGTTCTTTCTGGTGTTGTTTCTGCTTTATTTTTTTGGTTTTGCAGTTTGCCTCCTGCGTTTTGTGTTTTTGGTTCGCCTCTTGTTGGTGGGTTGGCTCTGCCAGAGGGCCATCTGCCATCTGTGTAGTTGTAGATTAATGTATACATTGTGTATTGTCTTAGGTTAGTTCGTGTATATATGTAAATGTTGTTTAAATCTGTAAAAAGCTTGTAAATGCTATATTTTTGGCATGTATATGTTTTGGCTTTCGACCCTCTATATTTTTATGTATATATCCTATATATCCTCCTAAGTTTGTGATTTCCTCGTGCTCTATCATGTGCTTTCACTCATGAGCCCGAGCTTTTCGAGATGGAGTCACCACGATTTGATCTCGACACCTCACTGGTTTGTGCCATGGCAGCTTTCTCTCTCCTCCGTCTCATCACCTTAATGGCAGGATTAATTTCCCACAAGAAGACATTCAAACCATGTCCCATCTGGCATTAATTTTACCCTATGTTAGCTCACTTATCGCCATTAATGCCTTTAGGTCACCTGTCACCTAACCACATGCCAACCCACATCATCTGAATACAATTCCTTACTGGTCACATCAGCACGACAACGACTAGATTATCTGGGCTCCGGGTCCCAAGCAATCCTTGGTCCAACGTCTCCCCTTTGTCATTTGGTTCGATTTCCCCCGGAGTCCTACTCACATCTATTGCACGTATTCTGGGAATTTTTGGTGTATGCTAACACTTGTTGAGAAGGTGCAGGGTGGTGACGATTTTCCCAGAGTTCCAGTATTCTTTTATATGTATCATGTTCTAACGGCTCTCCGGTCTTGCAGGTTGCAGATAAGTTGATCAAAGATGTCTGAAGTAATCACCCCTCCTTCCACCTTGGAGTTTCCTACCATATCCACCCAAGCGGCCACCAACACCAAGGCCGAGAGGTTTTTAGCAAGGCTGCCCTTGACCTCCAAATATCCAAAGAGGGTGCCCTTGTGGGATCAAAGATAGAGTCCAGAGTTCAAGAAATAATGAACACAGGGCCTGGACCTTGGGCGAAAATGCAAGGCTTTATTCAAGCCATTTACAGGTTGAAGGCCACTGGAGACAATCTGGCCACTCTCATTAAGGCGGTGAACTTCCCTTATTCAGTATAATCACCAGAGTTAATACCCCAGCTGGAAACATTGTACAATGTACCGACTCGGACCATCCTACTTCTGGATCCCCGGCCATTACAGTACTAGACAACCATCATCACCCTAGATGCAGCAACTTTTGCCTCAGGGCTGGGGATCCCACAATTCAATGGATCCATTATTTGAAATTGGGTCCAGACGTTACAGGAGTTCGATGACGCTTCCCTTATCTCCTAGCAACATCTCAATAGCCATTGGCTGAAAATCCCAAAGAGGGATTGCAGGAGGATGAAGTTGGAAATTCCCCACGGGGAGTTCAAAGAGCCCATTCAGGAAGGCATTGTATTCTTATGCAGGATCTTCGGATTACCCCATGCCTAGGATTTCTCAGCATGGATGTACTACTTTTTGTACTACATCACCACTCACAGTCAAACCTTCAACTGGGTGACCTTCATATCCAATCACATGGACAAACAGCTAAAGGGGGTTGTCCAAAACTCCAAGTTTTACATGATGTCATATGTGCTATGGGCGATAGCGTAACAAAGATTGGCTTTTTCAGGTTTGGGAACAGTTGGGGAACTTGGAAAAGGGCCGGGCCAGTAACACCATGGGATCAATATCCCCAAGTGCAATGGGAACTCAGTTTCTCAAATTTCTATTGGGTAAATGATGCTTTCATTTACCACAACATCCTAACACTTACTTGGGATTCCAGGTACCGACTGTCACAAGCAGCAATGAATTTGGTCAGCAGCTATGGACACTATTTTATTCAATTCCAACACCATGCCTACATTCAGGTGACCAGCTTCAACGGGAAGCCCCATCTTCTTCCCCGGTATTGCGGGGACAAAATTATTCTTTTAGAGTTCTGTCGGTAGATAATGGATCTGCACACCTTCTTTACATTAAAGAAGGTCATCAATGTCCCATTCCCATTCTTATGCTGGAATTACACATGTAGCCTCAATGTATCCCGGGATACAGACAATGAATTGAAAAACCTGGGGCTTGTGGAATTCCACCATGCCTAAAAGAACTATGATCCTCTCGGCAAGATTGCCGCAACACTTCCCTGGGCATCCCCACCACACGAAGTAGACATTGAAGACTTTTGGGTAGACTGCCAAGATAGTTTTGATCTCCAGGCCCGATGACATTCATGGATGAGAAAAGGGGTCATGGAAGCACTTGACCTTCAGACTTTCCCGAAGGGCTTTTCAGATGACGGGCCGCTGGAGGATCCAGCATATTAAGAACAAGGACTGGACAAGCTAGATATCCCTCTGGTGGACTGGGCCACCCCTAAAGACCTAACAATTGAAGGGGTATGTTACCCCATTTTGAAGCAAGTCACTAATATTTTGCCCAGGTGTGTCCCAAGATCACCTGAAAGAAACCAACGGTAAAAAAGGCCACTCCCTCTTCCGCCAGTGCTGAACCTTCCTCATCTTCCATGGCCACCAAACCAAGCACAAGCAAAGGAAAAGAGAAAGAGGGTACTTCAACCAAGGTGCCTCCCCAAGTTCCCACCCTTCTAATGGCCCAGCTACATCAACAAATGGAGTCAGCAAGGTTGGCCAGCCAGCAAATAAGTATGCATGTATCTTCCGACCTCCTTGTAGCTCCAATGGCTTCTGCTCGCCCGGCGGGATCCCCTTCATTGGCTGCAATGATGAGCAGACAGACTTTCGCCGAGGCAGAGTCCACCAGGATTCTGGGTACCGGGGTTCTACTAACAAGAAAGAAGAAGAAGGTGACCCCTACACCAAGTGCAGCCGCCAGTCCCGGTATACCGGATGTGCCCCCGGTGAAGGTCAGTTTGGACTCTCATGAACTGGAAGATATTTCTAACTCCTCGCCCCTGCATGATGAATTCGATGACACTTTCTTGGTGGAGGAGCTCATGGACCTCCAACAAGGTATAAGTCATGCGGTGGAGGAAATTACTGCACAAGATAAGGGAGAGGCCCCCGTAGAAAAGGAAATCCTGGAAGAAGAGGATACATCAGAATAAGAGGCCTGGGAGGAGACACAAAAGGAGCCCAAGAAGGAGAAGATACCGGTCCAGGAGACCGAAGACACACCAAGGAAACCCATAGATGAGCAGCAGATGGTTGGGGAACCCAGACCCATGGGATCAACTGTACCCTCAATCATCATGCTCCAAATGCCTTCGGTTACTCTGAGTGATCAAGTGCCCTAGAGCACATTTGGTGAGGTAGTGACAGCGACCGCACTGTTAAACTTTGGCTAGAGACCCCACCCACCCTCAGAGGATATTTCGATGGAGGGAAATGTTCCAATAGATGAGGTCGAGGAGGCCCAAGAGCAACAATAGCATATTGATCAGGAAGCCCCGGACAATGAAAATGTAGAATCAACTAACGCTGGGAGGGAAGAGGAGGTCACTAAAAATACAGGCAATATTGAGACTGGAGAAAAGGTTCTGGATAATACAAAAGAAGACACCAACATGGAAAGAAATATTGAAGGTTCCAGAGAACAAGAAAAGGAACAAGAACAAGAAAAGGAACCAGGACAAGAGAGGGAGAAAGAGCCCAAAGGTAATGTACATTCTAGGAATGTACCGCCAGATTCTGAAAGGAATCCTGATGAACAGGTCTTAGCAGTAAAGCCGCCCCAGCTGCCCCAACAGCTGGTCAAATTGAGGTAAAGAAAGGCCCCGATAGTAGCATCAGACGCTACACTCTTATTGGCTATAATGATGGCTAGGAATGCAAAGGCTAAAAATATCAAGAAAGCATAGATAGTCCATACTCTCTAGACTGGTCCAACAGGCAGCGCAGTTGTGACTATCGCAACACCCCCTCTAGGTGCAGATGCAGTGGCCGTAAGGCCCGAAGAATACAACATAATATAAGTGGCACTAGGGAGGAGAGACAAATAGGGTGAGCTGGACTTACTGAAAGAAGCCACCAAGGCAATAGAGGCTAGATACATCAAGCAGGGACATAAGCTGAAGGAGGAAAGAGAGACAAACACCAATATCCTCGCACTTCTGGCAGAACTAACACGGCCTTTAGCTGAGGTCCACCCTAGAACCCCTTCTTCTAGATTGCCACTTGCGCAGGGTGACATGGACTCTCTACGGATTATGAAGAGGAAGGCACAAGCTATAGATGGGTGGGCTCCCAAGCAAGTAGCCGCCATGAGACAATTTCTAGCGGTGTCCCTCCTAGACCTTTATCGGGTTGACACTCTTCTTAGCCAGGAAAAAGGCTCCGCTCTTATATGGGAGCAAGATTTGGTAAAGTATGAAAAATGGAAGGCCAGGCTGGAAGAAATTCGCAACATAGGAGAAGAAGTCACCACAGAGGCAGGGATTTTGGGAGATGAATCATATGATTCCCTCCAGGCCCAATACTCTAGAATTGTCCTCAAGAGTGAGGTATGAAAGGAACTGGTTAAGGCCTTAAAAGAGAAGGTGACAGCGGCCCAATACCCCTAGGGCCTGTTCCAAGCCTTCGTGGCTGGAGTATCGCAAGTTGATCCCTTCACCACCAGAACATGTCCCACGGAGGAATACATCCTCAACAAGTTTGATGAATGGATGGAGTCCCTATATTCACCTACCAATGATTTTGACCAGGGCAGGTTATCTAGATTGTCCAAGATAATGATTCGATCGCATGATGCCATCAAGATGGTGGATGAATTCCATAACGGGGCCAGAAATGTCAAGGAAGCATTGGAGGCTGTTCGCAGTCGGTGGGATAGTATCAAAGATGTAGATGAAGAAAACATAGGGCATGTGTTGGAGGCTTGGGAAAAATCATGAAGAACAATAAAGTTCTCTGGAGTCTAGAGAATCTCATCAAGAGATGTACTTTCATATTCATTCATTCTTTCGGAACGCAAGTTCCTAGACCTCAAAATTTTGGATCCCACATTTTTGTATTCTTTAAGTGGCCCGTGTCCCAGTTCCCAAGGCCAACCGGTCACTTTCAAGATAGTTAATGAAAAATGTTAGAAATTAGGTAACCACAACAAGGCATATCATCTCAACAAGAGGGTTCAGACAGATGTTCTTCTCAAGGCACCGCTTCAAAATTACACGTGGCGCATTAGAGACAAGGTGCCTCTTTCCTATTTATGAGGCATGTAGCCTCGATCCTTGGGGGATCAAATTTCTTCTTTTCTCCTCTTGGCCCTCTCCTTGAGGCTGATTCTTCCACTCCTCTCTTCTTGTCTTACTCTTCTGACATGTCAGACCTTTTCCGTCTTGAGGTCTTTTGTAGCGTGGTGCAGGTAGTACCAGCCACTGGAAAATAGTATTATATTGTAAGTTATAAGATAAATTAGGTTAAGTCTTAGGTCAAGTTTTGTGTATAAATAATAAGTCTGACCTCATTCCAAGGGTCAGCGAAATTGATGATTTTGCAGTCCACAGTTAATGGCATTTTAGTTTTCTCAGTTCTTAGTTGCAGAGCTCAATGCTCCTTAGCTATTAAGTGTTCTCAGTAGATAGATTCTCCCTTGGAGCCACCATTGTAATACGCACCAGTGCTTGCTGGAAGATATGTTAATGAAGAAGGAAGGGTTCTATCAATGACATTGTTATAATTTTGTTCTCTAGTTAACGGTATTTTATGCTTTGTGTTCTTTATGTCCTTTGCTCTAATACTTCAAGTAGATTAACGACCTCCTTTTCCTTCGCTATTGATTAAATATGAGCTGATGGTTTTGTATTTCTTCAGTATTTTGTGTAGTGTGTTAGAGCATTGTCGATGTTTTGAATATTTAGTATAACTATAGGTAGATGAAATCCTTCTAACTCTGCAATATTTTTTGAAGTTTATTTTGTAAATGAGTGTGTGCTTGCAAGAAACCCCACTTAATTGAATCCCCAGAGAATACAATTTAAGATAACTAGCTATCCCCCTCAAACAAAATAGTCACATTTCCCAACTGATCCTCTGCACTGTCGAGACCCGACTCTCACATGCTTGAAGGCTCGGGGAATCTCATTTCCCCATACAACCTTTACAGGCAAAGTTGGCCGGTACCCCGGTACCCGGTGACAACTTACATTTGTTGGTGGACCCGGTCACAAAGTCCTATCAATAGGACCTCATCCCTTTCGTTATGAAATCATGTGGCACTCTCACAATGAATTTGAAGAATGTATTAAAATATGGTGGAATACTCCGGTTAGGGGAACGCCAATGTACAAAATTGCTGAAAAAATGAAAGTTATCAAACGGGAGGCCCAAAGGTGGAGTAAAGCCAAGTTTGGGGATATTTTCCAAATCAAAAAAGATGTTGAGGAGAAACTCAAGCACCTCCAGAAGGATATAGCCTCGAGTGTTTCTACCTGGAATGATCATTGTGAGGAGGAAGGATGGAGGAGAAAATGGAAAGAAAACCTCAAAAGAGAGGAAATATTCTGGAAGCAAAGGTCTCGTGTTCAATGGATGAAGGAGGGTGATTGGAACTCAGCTTTCTTCCACAGGTCAGCCTCCATACATAAAATAAGGAACACCATCAAATCTCTGGATGCTAATGGGTGCCAAATTTTGGAGGAAGAAGATATTGGCAACCATGCTGTGGAGTTCTTCCATGACACTTTTTGAAGCCTGGCTTGGAATGGGATGGATACTGATATTGACTTTCTTCTAGAGGCCATCCCTACTGTTGTTACTAAGGGTGATAATGAGGCCCTTTTGTCCCAATTTTCTGAGGAGGAAGTTAAAACTGTAGTATTCTCTATGGGATCCTTTAAATTGCCTGGACTAGATGGGTTTCCCCTGGCCTTGTTCCAGCACTTCTCAAAAGTTATCAAATATGATCTTATCCATCCTGCCCGTGATTTTTCAAGATTGGTAGCATTCTAAAAAGAATTAATAAAACCTATATTGTCCTTGTGCCTAAAGTGCAAGATCCTAAATATATGAGTTATTTTCACCCCATAAACCTCTGTAACATTGCCTATAAAATCCTGTCCAAAATCATCACCAATAGGATCAAAATCCTACTTGGGAAAATAATTAATCCCAACCTAAAAGGGTTCATGCTGGGAAGACAAATTCTTGATGTAGTTATCACAACTCATGAAATCATACATTCTATGGATAGAGGGAAGAAAAATGGTATGGATTTAAAATTGGACATCTCCTAGGCATATGATAAGGTACTATGGAAATTTTTGTATGGAGTGCTTAGGAAATTTGGTTTCCATGATAATTTTATTAACATTATAAAGGTGGCAGTGGAAATGGTTGAATTTGTTGTTCTGGTCAATGACACACCCTGGGGTCCTTTACTCTAGAGAGGGGGTTATGCCAAGAGGACCCACTTTCCCCATATTTATTCCTTTTGGTGGTTGAGGTGTTGGATTGGAACTTGTTGAGATTGAAAGGAGTTGGATCTATTGTTGGTTTTAAATTGGTCTCCACTCTTCCCCTAGAAGTTTTACAACAGTTCGTGGATGATAGGTTCATCTTTGGGAAAGCCTGTATTAGAGAAGCCAGAGAATGGAAAGCCCTCCTGAATAATTATACAATGGTGTTTGGTCAAGTGATTAACTACAACAAAATTAAAATTTACTTCTTCAATACTGAACAAAGGACACAACTAAAAATTGTGGAATGTCTTGGCTGTAAGGGAGCTGCACTCCCTGATACTTATCTCAGACTCCCACTCACAGTGAAGGAGGTATATGATGAATTTTGGAACTCCATATTGGAAAAAATGCAGAAAAAACTGTTTGGATAGAAAGGTAAGGTCTTTAGCAATGCTGGGAAACTCCAATTGCTTTCAGGGGCTCTCCAAGCAATACTTGTTTATTTCTTGTCTCTTTTTAAAATAAACAATAGAATGGCGAAGAAAATGGAAAAAATCCAGAGGAACTTTCTGTGGTTGGGGACAAAGGAAAAGGCTAGAATGAACTTGGTCAACTGGGATACGATTTGTCAACCGAAGCTGGTGGGTGGTCTGGGAGTGAGGAAGATCAAGGACCTAAATAAGGCTTTGATAACTAAATTGGGCTGGTAGCTATTCAGAGGAACTTCTGGTTAGAGTAGAATAATGAAGGCCAAATGCTTTTCCAATGACCAATTCCCCTATGGTCAAAATTTACCCTTTGGCTCAAAAATCTGGAACTTCATTTATAAAAGAAAAGGAAATATTTTTAAAGTTTCAAAATGGGTGGTTGGAAATGGTACTCAGATTCATTTGTGGGAGGACTAGTGGGTGGGGGAAAAACCCCTCAGATGGGAAAATTTTGGGTTCATCAGAGATAAAATGAATTCCCATTTTGGAGGTAAAGTCAGCGATTACATCTCGCAAGATAAGAAATGGAAAGTTCTTGCTGATGCTTTTTAGGATCAATCTCAAGTGCCTCCATACATTAGTGAAATTTAGAAGCTTCTTGATGGCATCAAGATTCCTATCTCCCATGTTGAGGACAAAGCCATTTGGTGTCATAACAAGTCGGGGGAGATCATGGTGAAATCTACGTATCTAACAAACTTAAAAGCTATGGTAGATGAAAAGAGCTGGGGGAAGGTTTGGATTCCCCAATTAATCCCCAAGATCAATTTCTTTTGGTGGATAGCCCTCTATGGTAAAATAATTACGCTTGATAACCTCCAAAAAAGAGGAGTTCAATTGGTCAATATATGCACCCTATGTAAAATACATGCTGAGACTGTCAACCACATCCTTTTACATTGTGACTACGTGACTCTAGTTTGGTCCAAAATAATGATCAAATTGAGATTGGATTGGGTCTTCATGGAGGACTTGGATCAATTTGTCTTCAAATGGGGGAACTTCATGGAGCACCCACTTATCAACACCCTATGGAGATTGTTACCTCCACATGTTTTTTGGAGCCTCTAGAAGGAAAGGAATAATTGGGTCTTCAGAGGGGAGGAAAAAGATGCTGAAGGGACGACGTAGATGGCTGTGAATCTACTGAAGGAAAACATTGATACTTGCCACTAGAAAATTCCTCCCTTCCGCCCCCAAGGAGTTGGATTTCTCTATGGCCAAGGTTTGGAAGCTTCCCCCCTCCTTCTATGAGTTTGATTGATCTAATATTGTGGTGAGAAGGAATACCAAGTGGTCTCCCCCAGAGGAAAATTTTACCAAACTAAATTTTGATGGAGCTGCCTCCAAAGGATCTGCTACGGGAGGAGGTGTTTTCAGAGACCAAAATGGCAATATGATAATCACTTATGCAATCAATCTTGGGACAGGGTCAAATAATGTGGCAAAAATATTTTCCCTCTTTTGGGGCCTAAAGGTGGCTATCACTTTGGGAATAATAAGGCTAGTCATTGAGGGTGACTCTAAAATTATTATTGAGATGGTCAAGGGAAAATTTAGAGCTGGTTAGAGTTTGTCTGATCTGCTGCAGGACATCTGGTCGCTGCTCCTTAGATTTGATGATTTCAAAATCCAACACATTTTTAGAGAGGGAAATGCGGTGGCTGACAAGATGGTAGCCATGGGTCTTAATCAGCAAGGCTTAAGGTGCTGGAGAAATTTGGACTCCCTTTCCAAGCAAACAGCCTTGCTTGTGGAACAAGAAAATAATTAATCTATGGAGTATGAGGACGATTTTGATTGGATGGGAAAAGTGGCGGGCAAGATCACGAGGAACAGTGAGAATTCAAATTTTAAAAAAGTTAAGGGGAAAGAAATTAATAATAATAGAATTCTAAAAAGATGGGCTCTTAATGCCTATTTTGGAAAAAGTATGGGTTTTTTTGAAAATTGGTGCTGATGTGGGGAAAGGCACGAGTCTGAGAGAGCTTGACAAGATAGATGGGTTTAAGTGGTGCATTAAACATGGGAAAGGAAATCATTTCATGACATGTGGGGGATTTTCTGTCACTCCAAACAACCATGTGATCTATACTCTCAACCTCATTAAGACGATGGATAATATCCCCACCTAGTTAATCGCCTTGAGTAAAACCACTTTTTGGTGTTGTGATTTTTGTGTTTTCTGCAAGGCTCTGGTTAAGTGGATTCTAGGTAGGGGTGCAAAAGGTGGAATGTAGTTGGAGAAAAAGGAAGAAGTGAACCTTGAGTATAGCTCAGATGTGGGTGGTGACATGGTGCGGGTTGAACCTGTTATGCCCTACATACCCGTCCCTACATTTTGTGTGCAAAATGTTGGGTCCCCTCTTTTCACTTTGGATCTTTCCTTGTGTCCTTTGCTTTCTTCATTTTCCTCTCTAGGATTTTCCTCCTATGAGGTTTGTTTTCTTTCTTCTTTTGTCTTCCTGTGTCTCCGGGATCTGGTCCCAGAGTTTGTTCTTTCTAGAGCCAGATTCTAGACTCCGGGATTCTTCGCTACGATGTCTTCTTCTCACAAGAAGGTATGGTTGCATGGAATCCCCGAGCTTGGAGTCTAGAGGTTTGCCTATTCTGGAGTTTGCGGGGAAGAGTGTAACTTTTTTATACCCTAAGAGTATAAATAGGAATTACCTGTCACTTTAACAGTTACCGTGATTAAAAACACTTAGAGAATTCAGAGCGATTCTTAGGTGATTAAACTGCGATTAGGCTATGAGTTGTTCTGTGCTTAGTGGTTGATTACCAGTTGATTTGTGGTGTCTATTTGTGACCATTTGAGAGTAGAAATTGTTGTAGAAGTTCTCCTGGTGTGCCTCTCCCTTACTGTTCTTTGGATTTCTAGGTAGGCCCTCGGCTTGCTGTCTAGTTTCATGCTGTTTCTTGTTTTTCTTGTTGCTTCCTGCTTTTTGGTTTTTGTTTTGTTCGGTTTTGCTTGTTTTCCCTCTGTGTTTTGTGTTTTTGGTTTTCCTCTTGTTGGTGGGTTGGCTCTGCTAGAGGGTTTTCTTCCCTCTACGTAGTTGTGAATTAATGTATACATTGTATTTTGCCTTAGGATAGCTCGTGTACTTGTGTAAATATGGTGTAAATCTATAAAAAGCTTATAAATGATGTGTACTTTAATGTATATGTGTTTTGGCCTTTGAACCTCTATGAATTTGTGTGTATATCTTATGTTTATCCCTCTAAACTGATGAGTTCATCATGCTTTGTTGTGTGTTTTCACTTACCATACTGAGCTCTTTGAGACGGAGTTGCCACAGTTTGAACTCAGTACCTCACTGGTTTGAGTCATGGCAACTTTCTCTTTCCTCTATCTCATCACCTTAATGGTAGGATTAATTTCCCACGAGTGGGCATTCAAACCATGTCCCATCTAGCATTCAATTTTACCCCGTGTCAGCCCACTTTTCACCATTAATGCCTTTATGTTGTGTGTCATGTGACCACGTGCCAACCCACGTCAGCCGAGTACAGTTTCCCTCTGGTCACATCGACACGGTAACGGCTAGTTTATTCAAACTCCAAGTCTCGAGAAATCCCTTGTCTTTGGTTCCCTCTTGTCACTTGATTCAACACCCCGAAGTCCTGCTCACGTCTATTTCAAGTATTTCAAGATTTTGGTATCTACTGACACTTATTGGACAGGTGTAGGGTGGTAACAAATTCCTCGGGGTTCCTAATATTCTTTTATATATACCATGTTCTAATGACTCTCCAGTCTTGCATGTTGCAGATAAGCTAATCAAGATGTGTGAAGTGATCACCCCTCCTGATAGCCTGGAGCTACCTGCCACTTCCACCCGGGAAACCACAAAAACCAAGGCCAAAAAGTTGTTAGCAAAGCTTCCCTTGACCTCCAAATGTCCAAAGGAGGGTGTTCTCGTGGGATCCAAGGTGGATTCCAGAGTTCAAGATATAATAGACACAGAGCTTGGACCTTGGGCTGAAATGCAAGGCTTGATCCAAGCTATCTACAGGTTGAAGGCCACCGGAGACAATTTGGCCACTCAACTAGCTGCCTCCGACATCATTAAGGTAGAAAACTTTTCATGTTTGGTGCAATCACCGGAGTTAATACTCTAGCTAGAAACTTTGTATAACATACCTACTCAGACCGTTCTTCTCCCTGATCCTTGACCACTACTATACCCAACAATAATTGTCACCCTGGGTACAACAAATTTTGCCTCAGGGCTGGGGATCCCATAGTTCAAGGGGTCCATTATCCAGAATCAGGTCTAGATATTGTAGGAGTTTGAGGACGCTGCCCTAATCTCTCGACAATATCTTAATAGCCACTGGCTGAAGTCCCCAAAGAGGGATTGTAGGAGGATGAAGATGCAAATTCCCTATGGGGAGTTCAAAGAGCCCATTCAGGCGGGCATTATATTCTTGTGCAGGATCTTTGGATTACCCCATGCTCGAGATTTCTTGGCATGGATGTACTACTTTCTTTACTACATCACCACACACAGTCAAAACTTCAACTGGGTGGCTATCATAGCCAATCACATGGACACACAGATGAAGGGCGTTGTCCAACATTGTAAGTTCTACATGACATCATATGTGCTATGGGGACTAGCCCAATAAAGACCAAATTTTCTAGGATTGGGAACAGTTGGAAAACTTGGAAATGGGCTGGGTCAGTTGACACCATGGGATCATTATCCCCAAATACAATGGGAACTTAGTTTCCTAAACTTTTGCTGGGTAAATGATGCTTTCATTTACCACAACATCCTAACACTTACTCAGGACTTTGGGTATCGATTGTCTCAGGTGGCGATGAATTTGGTCAGCACCTATGGCCGCTACTTTATTCAGTTTTAGCACCACACTTACATTCGGGTGACCGGCTTCTTCGGGAAGCCCCATCTTCTTCCTCAATATTGTGGGGACAAAATTATTCTTTTAGAGTTCTACCGGAAGATGATGGATCTATATGCCTTCTTTACATTGAAGAAGGTCATCAATGTCCCATTCCTATTTTCATGCAAGAATTATAGATGTAGCCTTGCCGTGGCAAGGGAGGCGGATAGTGAATTGAAAAGCTTGGGACTAGTGGAATTCCACCACGCTAGAAAAAAATATGATCAACTAGGCAAGATTGCCATAATGCTTCCCTAGGCATCCTTGCTACATGAAGAAGATATTGAAGATTTTTGGGTGGACTGCCAAGATAGTTTTTATCTCAGGGCCTGACAACATTCACGCATGTCCAAAGGACTCATGAAGGCACTTGACCTTCAGGATTTTCCAAAGGGCTTCTCAGATGATGGGCTACTGGAGGATCCAACATATAAAGGACAAGGACTGGATAAGTTAGATCTCCCTCCGGTGGATTGGGCCACCCTAGAGGACTTGACAATTGAAGGGGTATGTTGCCCTATTTTGGAAGCAAGTCACCAATATTTTTCCTGGGTGTGTCCCAAGAGAACCTGAAAGAAACCAATGGTTCATAGGGCCACTCCTCTGCCAACGTTGGACCTACTCCATCTTCCGCTGATACCGAACCTAGTACAAGCAAAGGAAAAGAAAAGGAGGGTGCCTCACCCAAGGTACCTTCCCAAGGTCCCACCCCTATAATGGTACAACTACGAAAACAAATGGAGTCAGAGAGGCTAGTCAGCTAGCAACTAAGCACATAGATATCTTCCAGCCTCCTCGTTTCTCTGATGGTGTCTGCTCACTTGGTGGGATCCCCATCGTTGGCCGCGATGATGAGTAGACAAAATCTCACTGAGGTGGAGTCTACCAGAATTCTAGATACCGGGGTCTCATTAATGAGAAAGAAAAAAAATATGGTGATTCCCACACCAAGTGCAGCCGCCAGCCCTGGTATGCCAGAATTGCTGCCAGTAGAGGTCAGTTCAGATTCTCCTGAACTAGAAAATATTTTTGACTCCTTGCCCCCGCATGACAACTTTGATGACACTTTCTCGGCAGACAAGCTCATGGACCTTCAACAAGGTATAGGTCAAGCGGTAGAGGAAATTGCCACTCAAGATAGGGAGGAGATCCTAGAAGAATAAGCAGTGTTAGAACAAGAAGCCCAGGATGAAGCACAAAAGGAGCCCAAACAAGAAAAGACACCAGTCCAAGAGACCAAAGATACACCAAGGCAACCCACAGATGAGTAGCCGATGGTTGGGAACTCAGACCTACGGGATCAACCGTGCCCCCTTTCATCATGTTCCAGGCACCTTTGGATACTCTAGGTGATCAAGTGCCCTAGAGCACATTTGGTGAGGTAGTAACGACGGCCGCCTTACTAAAATTTGGTCAGAGACCTCACCCACCCCCAAAGGATATTTTGATAGAGGAAAATGTTCGAATAGAAGAGGCCCATGAGGCTGAAGGACAACAACAGCAGATTGACCAAGAGGTCCCGGACAATGTAAATACAGTATCAACTGATGTCGGGAGGGATGAGGAAGTCCCTAAAGATACAAGCAATGTTGAGGCTAGAGAAAATGATCTAGACGTCACCATAAAAGACGCCAGCATGGCAAAAAATATTGAAGGTTTTGGAGAGTAGGAAAAGGAACAATAGCAAGAGAAGGAGAAAGAGCCTGAAGATAATGTACATTCCGGGAACACACTGCTGGATTCCAAAGGGAATCTCGGTGCATAGGTCTTAACAATGAAGCCACCCCAACTACCCCAATGGTTGGTATAATCAAAGAAAAGAAAAGCCCCGGTGATCGCATCAGGCATTCCAATCTCGTTGGCCAAAATGATGGCTAGAAATGTAGAGGCCCAAAATCTCAAGGTGCAAACAGTCCATACTGTCCAGACTAGGCCAACAAGAAACATAGATGCCACTATCGCAACACCCCCTCTAGGTGTAGATCCAGTGGCTGTGAGGCCTGAAGAATATAACATTATAGAAGTGGCACTAGGGAGGAGAGACAAGCAAGGTGAATTGGACTTTCTAAGAGAGACCACAAAAGCAGTAGAGGCCAGATACATCAAGCAGGGCCAGAAGCTTAAGGAGGAAAGAGAGACTAATGCCAATCTCCTCATGCTTCTAGCAGAACTAACAGAGCCTTTGGCTGAGGGCCACCCTAGAATCCCTTCCTCTGGATTTTCACTTGCGCAGTGCGACGTAGATTTTCTATGGATCATGAAGAAGAAGGCACGAGATGTAGATGGGTGGGCCACCGAGAAAGTAACCACCCTGAGACAATTTCTAGCGGCATCCCTCCCAGAACTTTATCGAGTCAACACTCTTCTCAGCCAGGCAAATGGCTCCACTCTTATATGGGAGCAAGATTTAGCAAAGTATGAAAAGTGGAAGGCCGGGATGAAAGAAATTTGCAACATAGGAGAAGAAGACGCCACAAAGGCATGGATTTTGGAGGATGAATCATATGATTCCCTCCAGGCCCAGTACTCCAGACTTGTCACTTTCCCATTAATGAGGCATTTAGCCTCGATCCCCAAGGGGATCGAATTTCTTCTTTTCTCCTCCCAGCTCTATTCTCGAGGCTGATTCTTCCTCTCCTCTTTTCTTGTCTTATTCTTCTAACATGTCAGACCTTTTCTGTCTTAAGGTCTTTTTTAGTGTGGCGCAAGTAGTACCAACTATCAAAAATAGTATTATATTGTTAAGTGTAAAATAAGTTAGGTTAGTTTTAGGTGAAAACTTGTGTATAAATAATAATTTTGACCTCATTTCAAGGGTCGATGAAATTGATGATTTTGTAGTCCATAGCTAATAGCATTTCCATTTTCTCAGTTCTTAGTTGGAGAGCTCAATGCTCCTTAGTTTTCAAAGGCTTTTAGTAGTTAAATGCTCCCCTAGAGCCACCATTGTTGTACGCACCAGTGCTTGCTGGAAACTTGTTAATGAAGAAGGAAGGATTCTATCAATGATGTTTTTAGCATTCTGATATCTGAGTTAATGGTATTTTATGTTGCATGTTCCTTATGTCCCTTGCTCTGATATTTTAAGTAGATTAACGACCTTCTTTTCCTCCGCTATTGATTGAATATGAACTGATGGTTCTGTATTTCTTTAGTATTTAGTGTAGCATGTTAGAGTTTGGCTGATGTTTCAAATGTTTGGCATGACTATAGGTAGATGAAATATTCCTAACTTTGCAATATCTTTTGAAGTTTATTTGGTAAAGTCAATGAATTCTTCCAGGAAACCCTACTAACTTAAATCTCTAGAGAAGATGAGCCAAGATAATTAGCTATCCCCCCAAACAAAATAGTCACATTCCCAACTAAGCTCCCACACTATCGAGACCCAACTCTCACGTGCTTGAAGGCCCAGGGAATCTCATTTTCCTGGACAACCTTCACAGGCAAAGTTGGCCGGTACCCCGGTACCTGGTGATAACTTACATCTATGGGCAGACCCGGTCACAATGTCTCGTCAACAGAAACCGGTGCTAGAAGGAGGGCATGAGCTCGTCCCCTTCCTAGAATCTAGATTTCACATTGCCCAAGGGTTCTCCAAGCCACAGTTTTAGGAGTCAAGCCTTTAGTTGGATTAGATCATTTTCACCAGCAAGATTTGAAAGAGTCCTTAGATCAAATCCCAATCTAGGAAGGTTTGTCAAACTCGAGCCTCCCGTTCAAAAGAAATGGACCCTGAAAGCCAAGTCAACCACCATCATCTAGGGATAGCACATCCCAAAATACCCAAGTCCCCTAGATGATCCTAGTAATTAATGCTCAACCTAGTCAAAACCTAACACCCCCAATGGCTTCATATTTTGGAAACACCAGGTCCTTGATGGGAACTTTTTTGGGTGCAGCCAATGATCTACCTTCTCACCCAGAGAAGATTTGTCCCCAATATGAGCATTTAGGCTCACGAACCGCAGGAGAGCACATGTAGGCATACAAAGATGCCATGAACTGACACAGGATCCAACATCAAGATTTTGTGACTCAGATGTTCCCTTTGTCCTTGGGATAGAATGAGCTGAATTGGTACCTTAACCTTCCCACCAACTCCATCAATAGCTGGCAGGACATGGAGGATGCCTTCCTAGCTACTTTCCGCATACACATGGACCCAACGTGGTCTCATAGCCAATTCATTTCCATCAGGAAGGAATCGAATGAGCCCCTTGTGGCATTCAACCACCAATTCCAATGCGCCTTGAAATGGTGCACGGGTCCCTTCATCCCATCCACGGATGTAACTATCCAGACCTATCTCAATGTGATGGACCCCTTCCTTGCCACTCTCCTCTTGAGAACTACCACCCCGGGTGACTAGGATACTTTGGCGAAGGTTTACAACTGGCCTTAGAGTTGTCTTGTGGTCTTATCAAATCCCCAGGTGGGATTGGGCAGAGCATGCCATTTAACATGATACCTAGCAGAATTTTTTACGCTGGAGGATATCACCCCAATTAGGAAATGGGTGCCCCCATGATGGCCATGAATCCCCCACCACTGCCAATAGACCAGTAGGCTTGGTACATGTATCCCTCGCAAGTTCAAACAACACCAGGTCTGGAATCCTTTCCCTGGAAGCAACCGCAACAAATGCAACAACCATAGACATAACCTTCCAGAGTGCCTTTCTTTTAGTCATCTGCGGCTGGAGGATTGTCGCCCTAAACTCTGGAAAATGCTTCCACCTTCCCAGAAAACCAACAACAACAACTGTCACATTGCAACGCAAATACCTAGTTGACCACCGAGGTTAAATCCCTTCGGTAAATGTTGTCTACACTGACTGTGGACATGGGTCAACTGAAGGTGGGTTCCTTTGCACCCCACAACACTAATTCCCAGAGAGGGAATATTTTCTCTGGCCAACGAAATAACAATGCTGGAGGAAGAAATTTCAATAATGGGCCTTGGCCCAATCAACCAGAATGGAACAACAATGCTAATATCGGAGGTCCACCTATGAACCAAAACACCAATTAGGGTGGTGCTGGACCTTCCCATTTCATGCCTGTCACAGACTTCCATCCCATGACCAACTGGTGTAGATTGCACGACATAGGCTCCCATAATGAGGTAAACTATGCCATGCTGGAGAAAGTCATCATAATTTCCTAGCTGGATAGACAACAAGCTTCTAATCCTACTCCCCCAGAGCCTCCTATACAAGAGCCCAATCACGGTTTGTTTACCGGTGAGACCATCTTCTTTAGAACAGACAAGGAAGACGAAGAAGAATCTAAACTACAAGGGTTCTTTGATGAATCTATTCTGGCCTTTGAGGCCAATGCCTTCACCGACCCACACACTCCCTACAACACTAGGAGTTAGGCTAGTAAAGGACTAGTTTATATGCCTGTGCCTCCCAAAGACATGCCTCCTTGGGATAACATGACAAATCGGTCTATCCCTCCAAAAGGCCCTGGCTCTAACCAAGCTAAGGACCTGGCTGAGGGAAGCCACCAATTCCTGGGAGGAAGGTTTGACATCATGAAGGCATTAAACAAATCACCACCTCCATGACCTTAATGGAGGTTTAATTTAACTATCCCAAGTAGAAGAAGTCCCTTCTAAAGCTCTTGGGAAACCTGGAAGCCGTCAGTCACCCACCCAAGATTGTCTCTTTTGAGGATGCCAACGCGGCTATCTTCTGGGATAATACTAAAGATCTTCCCTTCCTACTAGGCCTGAACATACAGGGAAAGAATATACATAATTTCCTAGTAGATTCTAGGGCTTTGGGCAACATCATGCCTTTATCCATATGTCAGAAGCTTAGATTTTGACCCACCCCATCTAACGGTACAATAATCTAGCTGAATAAAACTACTATAAAAATGGTAGGTGAACTGAAGAACATCTGGATTCAACTCATCCAGGACCCCAAAATAGAAAGCACAATCTACATCCAAGTGGTGGACATCCTAGAGACTTATGGGATGTTACTAAGTCACAATTGGTCCAAGTCCCCAAACAGATATTTCTCGACGGACTTTTCCCACTTATGGCTCCTCTGGGAGGGAAAATCTAACCAGATCCAGGTTGAAAGTGAACCCCAGATGAAATAGGCCTTTACCAAAGTTAGGAGGGTAAATGAAGTCCTTTTCTCTAAGACTTCCCTCGGGGTGTACCAACCCCATGAGATCTTAACATTTTATTTCACCCCCGGGGAGGACCCCATAGTATCCGAGAGAACCCGGGACCTAGAAGAAAAATTGAGGGTCGAGGTTAACTCTCAAGGTGCCGTAGTGACCCCCGCCATACTTTTGTCCGACACTTGGTGCCAGGTATATTATCAAAAACATTTTGAGCTAGAGTGTGAACCTTGTCTATATGCTACTACTTGGAACATCAACGTCCTCTGGGATAAAGAGCACAGAACAGATTTCCTGGGACCCAGTGCTTCTGCTCGCAATGCCTTTTCGGTGCCATTTGTTTGGGGATTCGTTATGCCCTGCATCCCCGTCCCTACATTTTGTGTGCAAAATGGTGGGTCCCCTTTTTTTATTTTGTTTATTTTTTCTTGCGGCTCTTGCCTTGTCTTTTTCCTTTTGTTTTTCTTTCTCTGGGGTTTTCTTCCCCGTTGTTGTGTTTTGTTTGTTTGGTTTTCATCTCCGGGAGTCCGGTCCCGGAGGTTGTCCTTCGTTGGGAACCAGACTCCGGACTCTGGGATTCTTCACCACGATGTTCTTAAGGATATCATTGCGGGAAATCCTTGGGCTCAGGGTCCGAAGGTTTGCTTGTCTGGAGATTGCCGGAAGGAGGAGGATTACCCTTTTTACCATGGGTATAAATATAACTTACCTGTCATTTTCACATTTACCGTGATTAAAAATTTTGAGCACTCAAAGTGATTAACAGAGCAATTTGCAGAGAGAGTCAGTGATAATCAGTGCTTAACGCTTCCAGTCATTTTCAGGTGATTATGAGTGCATCGTGGTGGGCTGTGACCATTTGACAACCGTAGCTATTGCAAAGCTCTTGTGGTAGTAACTCCTTCCTTTCCTCCACCCTTCAGAAATCTCAGGTTGGTGTTTCTGTTCCCGCCTTTGTTTTCTTTCGGTTTGTTTGGTGTTTCTTTTTTCTTTCTTTCGTTTGTCGTCTTTCTATTTTGCCTGTCTTCTATTTTCTGGTTTTGCCGCCCGTTGGTGGGTTGGCTTTGCCAGAGGGTTGTCCGCCCTCTGTGCAGAAGTGATCAGTCTGTAAATTATGTAAATAGCTGTATATACTCTGCTTTGCCTGGTTTTCTACAGACGTCATTCCACGTTGTATATTTATGTATAGTCTTTGTATATCCCTCCATTCCTATGTATATATCCTTTGGCCTTTGTGTATATCCTTTCGAGTGGCTTGACAAGGTGGTCGAGTCACCTGTGTTGTTGGTTTTCCGCCCATGAACTCGCTTCGGGGCAGGAAACCACCTGTTTGAAACTCGGCTCTCGGCCGATTTCAAATAGGCAGTTTTCTCTCTTTTCCATAAAACTAGTCAGACCCTCATTTATGTCCCATGCACACAATCAATTCCAGCCAAGTGGCCTTCACTTTTCACGCGTTCGGATAGTTGGGTCCGCCGTCATCGCCATAACTTCTAATTAATACCTACGATCGTGGCGCCCATGTGGGCTTGATGACTTGCCTTTTACACGTCCTCACCAATGATCACTTCTCTGGGCTTCGGGTCTCCTACCATCATCCATCCTATGTCCTTACCAAGTGTGATAAAATCCCTAGACCTAGATGTTTAATAAAACCTTAAGTTTACGTGATGCGTTTGCTTTTCAGTTATTTGTGAATGAAACTAACTTTTTCAGGAAAAGAAAATATCGCGGTGGTAAGATCTCTGGACCATGGAATATTTATTTTGATTAATGCGTTCTGACGGTCGCTTTGTCTTGCAGGTTCCCAGAGTTCATTTCCCAAGCATGTCTGAAGCATCTGCATCCTCTCCACCCGGAAGTCCAGAGCTACCTTCTGCGGCAGCCACCAGGGCGGCAATAAAGTCCAAAATGGAGAAGGCACTGGAGAAGATGCCCCTGACTATGAATTTTATGTAGGACAACATCATTATGGGCTCAAAGATTGATTCCAAAGTTAATCTTATAATTGACACTAACGTTGAAACATGGACAGAGACGCAGGCCTTGGTAAAATTAATGTATATCCAGCGACAGGCTGGAGATTAGCTAGCAATCAATGTCGGGGACTCTGGAGTCCTCAAGGTGGCTTATTTCCCATGCTCCGTGCAATCTCCAGAGCTCATCCTGAAACTGGACACCAACTACAACTCTTCTGTTCAGGCTGTTATACTCGCGGCCGCGAAACCAACTGGATACCCTACTCCTCTGGTATCCCTTGACCTAGTCACATTCTAGGCCGGACTGGGAATCCCACAATTTGCCAAGGCCTCAATGGTTACAAGGACTGATGCCTTGGCGCAATTCACATAGCTGGAGGATGCCGCCCGGGTATATATGAATACCTATTGGCTCAAGGCTCCAAAAAGGGACCCTAAAAGGATGAAAATAGAAATTCCCTGCTATGAGTTCAAAGAGAGCATTCAAATGGGAATGATAGCATTGGCTCGGGTCTTTGGGCAGCCCTTCGCCCAAGAATTTTCTAGATGGATGTATTACTTCCTCCTCAGCATCTCCACCAAGGGAGGATACTTCAACTAGGTGACTATAATTTCCAACCATGTCGACTCCTAGTTGCTGCAGCTGAACAGGAAGAAGAAATTCTACATGTCTTCCTATGTTTTCTGGGCCCTAGCATAGTAGAGGCCCCACGCCCATGGCCTACTTAAAGATGGCATGCTCACAATTGGCCCAGGACAAAAGGCACTGTGGGATCATTTCCCACAAGTTCAATGGGAGGCCAACTTCCCCAGTTTTTGGCGGGTAAACGATGCGTTCATTTATTATCATCTGCTTACACCCACCCAAGACGCTGGATACTGCCTGTCCTTAGAGGTGATGAATTTGGTCCATAGTTATGGACATTATTATATCCAATTCCAACAACACACCTACATTAGGGTCACCGGCTTCTCCGAGAAACCCTACTTGTTGCCCAAACACTGTGGGGACAAGATCATGCTGTTGGAATATTGCAGGCAAATGATAGAGGTGCATGCCCTCTTTTCCCTAAAAAAGATACCCAACATTCCGTTCCCAATCACATGTGGGAACTACACATGCAGCTTGGCCGCTGCAAAGGAGGCGGATAATGAATTGAAAAGTTACAACTTAGGAGAATTTTATTTGGTGCAGAAAATTTTTGATCCACATGGAAAGATTGCAACGACACTGCCCCGGGCTTCAGAGCCCCATCACATCCATATGGAGGAATTTTGGGTAGATTGCTAAGATGACGTGGAGGTGCGGAGCAGGAACTACATTAGAATGATGACCGACATGATGCAAAAGTTAAAGCTTCGGAGGTTCTCGGAGGATTTCTCAGACGCCGCCCCCAGCATTGATCCCCAGTACAAGGCAAAGGGGATCGATACAAGGACTCTTCCACCAGTAAACTGGGAGGCCCAAGAAGGGCCCGCAATTGAGGACTTCACTTGAGAGGTGGTTGAGTGAAGTCACACCTATTTCAAGAGGGTGTGCCCTGGAAGTACCCGCCGAGCAGCCCAGCCAGCACCAAAATTGACTCCGTAGCTGGCACCAAAGTTGACTCTGGGGGCCGGGACTTCTTTGCAGAGAGATGATAAAGGTAAAGAGATAGATACAACCCCTCCTGCGCAAGAAGTACCCATCACAGAATAGATAAAATAATCAGTGGCAGCCTCCTAGCAGATGAGGGAGAAATTAATAACGTAGCTGGCCACTCCACCACTCATGGCCTGGCCAATTCATCCCTCCTCTTCCCCGTCATTAGAAGCCTTAATGGTAAGGGCAACGGGGGTAGAGCTGTGAAAAAAGCCTAAGGTAGAGCTAGGGCTGGGAACATCCCAAGCCCAACAAGTAGAAATCCTCTCTTCTAGTTCCCCAGAGCCGGAGAAGGAAACAGAGCCTGCAGAAGTCCCGGCCAGTCCCCCTCTGCAAGAGGAATTTGATGATGTATTTGCAACCGACGAGTTTGGAAACTTGCAGGGGGATAATAGACAAACAGAGACAGAAGTCTCGGGGGAAGAACAAGGGGCTGCAGAGCAAGAAGATACTGAAAAAGAGCCTGCATAGGAACAAGAAAAGTAGGTAGAAGAGAAAGAGCCCAATCCAAAAATTGTCTCCAGGGCTCAAGTGATGCAGGGTCCGGGAGTGGACCAACAAAGGCAAGGTGAATAAATGACATCCGCTGGGGGAACTAGACCTTCGGGAATAACCGTAACCCCAGCTGACACATTCCAAGGGCCACTCCTAGGAGCAACCTTTGGGCAGGTGATTACCACGGCCCAAACTCTAAATCTTGGCCCAACACCTCCCCTACTACCAAAAGAGGTACCAACAGAGGAAGAAGCCTTGGCAGTAGAAGAAGAGCAACAGGAAGAGCAGCTTGAAGAAGAAATCCCCGAGGAAGCCGACCAAAGTCTGGACAAAGTTATAGATACAGAGGACAAGGTTGAGGAGATGGAGGTTGAAAAAAATGTTGCTACAGAAGAAGTAGATGCAAGGAGAGGGACGGATGAAATCCACGTCACTGAGGAACAATAGCCACAGGACACTAGGGAAAAGTTAAGGGAACAAATTCTAGAAGGAAGGCCACTCCTACTGCCTCAGTGGCTGATAGAGAGCAGAAAAAGAAAAGCTCAATCCACTCCTGTGACTCCTCTCTCCCTGGCTGAAATGATGGCCAAAGTCCAGGCCCCGCCAAAGGCCAAGAAAGCCCAGACAGTTCATACCCTTCAAACTGGGCCAGGTGGAGAAACAGTTGCCATTATGGCAACACCTCCCCCAAGTGCCAATGAAGCAACCACAGAACCTGGAGATTATAACATTTCTGAGGTACCGTTGGGTAAAAGGGGAAAGCAGGGCGAGGTGGACTTGCTAAAGGAGGCAGCAAGGGCAGCGGAAGCTCGTTATGAGAAGGAAGCCAAGAGGCTCAAAGTAGAAAAGGAAAATAATGCAAACCTTATGGGGTTTCTCACTGAGCTGGCTCGACCTATCAATGTCGCTCCTCCAGAGGCCTCCACCTCTGAAGATCTACCGTAGAGTGACATAGACTCCCTGCAAGTAATAAAGAAGAAAGCCTAGGCAGTGGACGAGTGGGTTGCCTTGCAGATAGGAAACACCTGGCATTTCCTGGTATCCACCCTCCAAGATTTATATATGGCCTAGCATGTTATACACCAGGCAGAGACTCTCATTGACCTGTGGGAGGGTGATACCGAGAATTACCAGGCATGGAAGGTGGAGCTTGAGGAACTCCTTACCCTTGGAGAGGATATGATTTCTGAATCCAAAATTCTGGGGGATGAATCATTTGATTTTGTGAGGACCCAGCACTCCAGACTTGACCTCACATTGGAGGTAATCAAGCAACTGATAGGGTCTCTGCAAGATAAGGTTAACACTATGAAATATTCTTTCAATTTGTATAAGTCTTTTGTAATAAAAATTTCTGAGGCTGACCCCCTCAGCACAGATACATGTACCCCCAAAGATTCAGTTTTGGGGAGTTTTGATGAAATAATGAAGTCCTGATATCAATCCCCAGAGGGGATAGATGGGGCCTAGATGGAAAAGTTAACTCGCATGATACTTAGTGGTCATGACGCGAAAAAAATGGCTGACAAGTTTAAAGAGAATGTTCCGGACCTGGGGGAACAAATTGAAGTGGCCAAGTACCAAAGGGCCAGCCTAAAAGATATAGATGAAGATGACATTTCTCACCTCCTCCAGGATTTCAATGATAATAAGCAACCTTGAGCTTTCTCCAGAGGCTGGGGAAAACTCAAGCGTTGGGTATTCTTTATTCTTTTGGGGACGTAAGTTTCCAGATCCAAAATTTTGTATTCTTTCAAGTGATCTGTGTCCTGGTCCCCAAGGCCGACCGGTCACTTTCAAAAGCAGTTAATAAAGGCTATCAGAAGGTGGTTGGCTACATCAGGGGGGCATCAACTCAATAGTTGGTCTTCTGACAGGATGGTCTTCTCGAGGTGCTGCTCAGAGGTACACCTAGTGCATTGGAGATAGGGAACTGCATTTCCCATTTATGAGGCATGTAGCCTCGATCCCCGGGGAACCTACTTTCTTCCTTCTCCTTCCTGGCTCTCTTCTCGAGGATGATTCTTCCGCTGTATATTCTTGTCCCATTCTTCTGACATGACAGGCCTATTCCATCTCAAGGTCTTTTGTAGGGTGGCGCAGGTAGTATCGGTTCCCAGATATTGTATTTTATTGAAACATGATGTAAAATAGGGTTAGGGTTGGAAGAGAGTTGTATAAATAGCCAGACCAGCCCATTTCCAAGGGTCGGAAAAATTGATGATTTTGTTGTCCATAGTAATAGAAAGATGATTTCTTATTTTAGTTATAGAGCTCAATGCTTCATTGTTCTAGTTTTTGATAGTTAGATGCTCCCCTGGAGCCACCATTGTATCACGCACTAGTGCTTACTGGAAGAGATGTTAATGAAGAAGGAAGAATTCTTTTTAATGATGTTGTTGACATTCTTGCTTCTGAGTTAATGGTATTTCATGCTTTATGTTCTTTATGTCTTCTACTCTGATATGTTAAAATAGAATAACGACCTCTTTTCCCTCGCTACTGATAAAATTCTAACTGATGGTTGTGTATTTCTTCAGTATTTAGTGTAGTATGTCAGAGTATTATTGATGTTCTGGACATTTAAGCATGACTATAGTTAGATGAAGTATTTCTAACCTTGTAGGATCTTTTTCCACTTTATTTGCTAAGTGTAGAATGCTAGGGGAAACCTTACCTTATTGAATCTCCGAAGGGAATGAGTTGAAGAAACTAGTTATCCCCCTTGAAAATAGTCACTTCTCTCAACCGAGCCCCGCACCGTCATGACCCGACACCCAGGTGCTTGAAGGCCCAGGGAATATAATTTCCCCAAACAACCTTTACAGGCAGAGTTGGCCGGTATCTGTGGTACTCGGTGACAACTTATGACTGTTGGCGGACCCGATCAGTAGAACCCTGTCAACAGAAACTAGCACTAGAAGGAGGGCATGAACTCACCCTCCTCCAAAGATTTTAATTTTACACCTCCTGAGGGTTCCCCGAGTTATAGTTTTAAGAGGCAAGCCTTCAGCGGGACTGGGTCTTTCTCCCCAACAAAATTTGAAAGATTCCTTAGGTCTGCCCCAAATCCTGGAAGGTTTGTCAAACTCGAGCCTCCCACTTGAAAGAAACGGACCTCAAAAATCATACCAGCCACTATTCTCTGGGGGTCTAGCATACCTCAGAATACCCAAGCTTCTCAAGCAATCTCGGGAACCAATACCCAAACTACCCAACATATAGGTCCCCCAATGGTCGCGTATTTCAGAAACATTGGGTCCCCAATGGGAACTTTTCCAGTGCAATCAACGACTTACCCTCTCACCCGGAGAAGATCTGCCCATGATATGAGCACTTAGGCTCACGAACTGCAGAAGAGCATTTACAAGCATATAAGGATGCCATGAACTAACACTAGATCCAGCATGAAGATGTTGTGACTCGTATGTTCCCCTTATCTTTAGGACAAGGTGAGTTGAACTGGTACCTTAGCCTTCCTGCCAACTCCATAAACAGTTGGTAGGACATAGAGGATGTCTTTCTAGCTGCTTTTTGCGTGCATGTGGACCCAGCCTGGTCCCATAGCTAGTTCATCTCCATCAGGAAGGAACCCAATGAACCTCTTTCAGCATTCAACCATAGGTTCCAGCGTGCCTTGAAACAGTGCATGGGCCCTTTTATTCCATCCCTGGAAGTAACCATACAGACTTACCTTAACGCGATGGACCCTTTCGTTGCCACTCTCCTTTGGAGAACAACCACCATGGGTGATCGGGACACCTTGAAAAAAGTTTACAACCTAGCTTTAGAATTGTCCCGTGGTCTCAACAAATCCCCGGGCGGAATTGGACAGAGTATGCCCTTCAACATGATCCCCGGTGGAACTGCATATGTCAGGGGGTACAACCCCAATCTGGCAATGGGTGCCCCCTTGATGGCGGTGAATCCTCTACCACCCCTGATAGACCTGCAGGCCCGGTACGTTTACCCAACTCAGACCCAGACGATGCTAGGTCTGGAAGCTTTCCCTTGGAATCAGGCACAACAGATACAATAGTCTCAGACACAACCATTTGGAGTGCCCTTCTTTCAGTCATCCATGACTGGAGGATTGCCGCCCTCGACTTCGGCTAATACTGCTACCTTCTTGGGAAGCTAACAACAACAACAACCATCACATTGTGACACCAACACTCAGTTGACCACCAAGGTTGAATCCCTCCTGTGAATGTTGTCTACCTTGACTATGGACATGGGCCAACTGAAGGCGGGGTCCTACACATCCCAGAATTCAAATTCCTAGAGGGGAAACATTTTCTCTGGCCAATAAAATAACAACGCCAAAGGAAGAACCTTCAACAATAGGTCTAGGCCCAATCAACAATAATAGAATAATAATACGAACACCGGAGGCCCACCTCTGAACCAAAATGCAAACCAAAATGGTGCTGGACCATTACATTTCACATAAGTTACAGACTTCCAGCCCATGACTAATTGGTGTAGGTTGCACAACATGAGTTCACACAACGAGGTGAATTATGCCACCTTGGAAAAGGTCATCATGATATCCCAGCTAGACAGGCAGCAGTCGCATGATACCACCCCTCCAGAGCCTCCTGTTCAAGAGCCAACCCACAGTGCCTTCACCTGCGACACCATCTTCTTCAGAACTTACGGGGAGGATGAAGCAGAATCTGAATTGTAGGGATTCTTTGATGAATCTATCCTGCCCTTCGAGGCCAATGCCTTTACCAACCCGCAGAATCCATATAATACTCAGAGTCAGGTTGGTAAAGGACCAGCTTACATGCCCACACCTCCTATCAAAGACACCCCTCCTCCCTAGAATAAAATGACTGACCGACCCGCTCCTCCAAAAGGTCTTAGCTCTAACCAAGCAAAAGATCTGGCCGAGGAAAATCACTAGTTCCCGGGAGGAAGATTCGACATTACGAAGGCGTTAGAACAGACCACCACCTCCATGACCTTGATGGAGGTTTTGCTAAACTATCCCGAGCAGAAGAAGTCTCTTCTGAAGCTCTTGGGAAACTCAAAAGCCGTCAGCCGCCCGCCCAAGACTATCTCATTTGAAGATGCTAATGCGACCATCTTCTGGGAGAACAATGAGGATCCTCCCTTCCTACTAGGCCTGAATATCCAAGGCAAAAATATACACAACTTCTTAGTAGACTCTGGAGCTTCAGGTAATATCATGCCCTTGTCCATTTGTTAGAAGCTTGGATTCCATCCCACCCCATCTAATGGTGCAGTGATCCAGCTGGATAAAACCGCTATAAAAATGGTGGGGGAATTGAAGAATGTTCAGATACAGCTTATCCAGGACCCCAAGATAGCCAGCATAATTGACATCCAAGTGGTGGACATCCCAGAAACTTACGGGATGTTATTAAGTTAGAATTGGTCTAAGTCCTTGAATGGATACTTTTCAACCGACTTCACCCATTTATGGCTTCCATGGGAAGGAGAATCAAATAAGATTCAGGTCGAAAGTGAACACCGAATAAAACAGGCCCTTACCGAGGTTGGGAGGGTCAATGAGGTCTTTTTCTCTTAGACTTCCCTGGGGGTGTACAGACCCTTTGAAATCTTAACATTTGATTTCATCCCCGGAGAGGATCCCGTGGTGCTGCAGAGAGCCCAGGACCTAGAAGAAAAGATGAGAGTTGAGGTTGACTCTCAAGGTGCCATAGAAACCCTTGCTACACTCCTATCTGACACTTGGTGCTGAGTACACTACCAGAAACATTTGAAGCTCGAGTGTGGGCCATGTCTTTTGATCGCTAACCGACACCTTGATACCCTCCAGAATAAACAACATGTAACTGATTCCCTGGGGCCCAGTGTTCCTATAGGATGCACTCCTTTGGTGCCATCTCCCCGAGAATCCCAAATCCAAGCACCTCCAGAGGTAAATTCTACATTCACGCCAGTAGTTTGGGAGGGAGCCCCTCCCAAATCTACCAACAGTAATCCAAAGGCTACTCCCCTTCCCCAGCCCCAGATTACGAACAATGACTTATGGACCCTCAAGTTTGATGGGTCCCGATCCAAACAAGGCTATGGGGCTAGGGTAGAACTAACAAACCCACAAGGGAAGTCCTTTCTCGCGTCCTATAGATTGCAGTTTAACTATACAAACAATGTCATAGAGTATGAGGCTTTGGTCCTTGGACTCTTATTTGCATTAAGGAAAGGTATCACCCACCTCCAGGCTCTGGGTGATTCAGAGTTGATTGTTAAATAAGTTCAGAGTCAATACACATGTCACGACAAAAGGCTGGCTGCATACCGCAACTGGGCTTGGAGCCTTATTGAAGATTTCGATGCCTTCGACATTGACCTCATTCCTCGGCGGCAGAACTACGTCGCAGATGCCCTCGCCATTTTTGCCAGCACACTTGAGCCAATGGCCAACTTGAAACTCTAGAGATTTTCAATTGAGATGGTCCCTACCCCGTCCATTCTAGATAATGTCACCCACTTTTAGGTTTTTGAGGATGATCAACATATCCTGACCTTCATGGAGAATGTTGGCATCTTTGAAAATCAGATAGTGGAAGAACGAGACCATGACGATACTGGGAAAGGTGATGAAGATGATGGGATCATGGAATTACCTACTAACACCATCCCAAAGGGGATGGTTGCACTGGAACAAATCTTCAACTCGGACCCTCGGGCCCGGGAGAAGGTGTCATCCTCCTCTGAGGGAGGAAAGTTCAAAAAGGTTAACATCGGCCAACCCGGTGAAGAAAAGATGATTCACATTGGTACCTCCTGTTCCCCTAAGGAAAAGGATAATATTCTCACAATTCTCTGAGAATACATCGACGTAATTGCCTGGGGTTATGAAGACTTGAAAACATGACACATACATCATGACCCATACTATTCCCCTGAAACCTGATGCTAAGCCTTTTCGACAAAAGCAAAGACCGGTCAACCCCTTGATAGAGCCTCTGATTCGTCAAGAGGTAGAAAAACTACTGTCAGCCTGGATAATTTTCCTAATCTGGCACACTACGTGGGTTGCCAACCTGGTCCCTGTGAGGAAGAAGAACGGTGAGATCCGCCTTTGCGTGGATTTTTGAAACTTGAACAAGGCCTCCAAGAAAGATAATCACCCTCTCCCTTCATTGGATGAGGTGTTGTAGATAGTGAATGGATCCCAGATGATGTCCTTCTTGGATGGATACTCGGGATACAACCAGGTCATGGTTAAGTATGAAAATAGGGAGAAAATGACGTTTACCACCAAGTGGGGAACATTTGCATACAGGAAAATGCCCTTTGGTCTGATCAATGCAGGGGCTACTTTTCAAAAGGCTATGGACATTACATTCGAAGGCCTTGTGAATTGGTGCATAATCATCTACATGGATGATTTGACCATCTTTTCCTGGGAGAAGCATGACCATTCCGCCCATCTCGCTCAGATCTGCGAGAGATGTCGCTGGTATGGAATATCCCTCAACCCCAAGAAGTACATATTTAGGGTCACCGAGGGGAAGTTGCTTAGGCATATCATCTCTAAGAAGGGTATATCCATCAACCCTGACAGATTTGAAGTGTTGCTAAACTTACAAATGCCTGGCAGCAAGAAAGAGATGAGATCCTTCTTCGAAAAGATTAACTTCGTATGACGGTTCATCACGGGATTCACAGAAATAGTCAAACCGCTCAATGAGATGATGAAGAAGGATACAAAGATTGAGTGGAGCCCTAAGGAATAGCGGGCGTTCACCTAGATTAAACAAACAATAACGAAAGCACCTGTCCTGGCTAGTCCGGACTATTCCCTTCTATTTTACATTTACTCTTTTGCTTCACCGCATTCTGCCGCAGCAGTGTTGACTCAAAAGGTTGAAGGGGAGGAACGAATAATAGCTTTCATGAGCTCCTCCTTCAAGAATGCCGAAGTCTGATATTCATCACTGGAAAAATAGGCCTTTGCTTTGGTTCACGCCGTGAAGAAATTCTGGCATTATATTCTTCGGAGCAAGGTACACGCTATCATTCTGGACCAGGCCGTCAAGTCTCTGCTGATGCAGAGTGAATTGGGTGAGAGATGGGAGAAATAGATGGCCATCCTCCAAGAGTATGACTTAGAAATGCAGCCCATAAAGATAGTTTGAGGCCAGGGACTGAGTCGAGTGATGGCAGAAGAGACTCCCTGCATAGAATGTCAAACTTACATAGTGGAGTCCATTACCCAAGACCTGTGGTATACCGATTTGGTATATTTGCTACTAAATAATAAATGTCTGGAGGGATTACCTCCTCACAAATGCCATGCCCTATGAATGAAAAGTGCTCACTTCATGATCAAAAACTCCATGCTCTATCACAGAAACTACAAGGGAGTGTACCTCCGGTGCATCGACAGAGACCAAGCTGTGAAAGTGATTAATGAATTTGACCGGCAATTTGGAACCGGACATGGCTCAGCCGATGCCACTGCCCATCAGATCCTTTAGGCTAAATACTATTGGCCCTGTATATTCAAAGATGTTTACACTCATGTGAGGAAATGCCACATTTTCCAAATAGTGGCGCATCATGAGTGTAACCCGATCATGCCTTTACAACAAGTCTACGACGCTAGACCCTTCGCCCAGTGGGCATTTTACTTCATCGAAAAAATCAACCCAACTCATCTGCCAATCACCGCTACATACTCACTGCTACTAATTACTGCACTTGGTGGTCTGAAGCTATACCATGTAAAAATAATATGACAGACGTAGTCATCAAGTTCTTGGAAGAAAAAATCATCACACGGTTTGGAATGCCCTTTGCTTTGGTATGTGACAATGGTCTGGCATTTTCTTTAGCACAGTTACTCAAACGGACCTATAATCAGAGGATCACTTTGAATTTTTCCAGCAACTACTATCCGCAGAGAAACGACGTTGTTGAATCAACGAACAAAAATCTACTTGAAGTGATCAAACACCTGTTAGAACAAAATCCTCGGGATTGGCATCAAAAGTTGAAATTCTCCCTCTGGGCGGATCGCATTTGTGTCAAGGCCACCCTAGGAACATCCCCGTTCCATCTGGTTTATGGTCAGAACCTTGTATTCCCAGTTAACTTATAGATCCCAGTTTTACAGTTTATGCAAAAATTTAGCAACAGGGACAACATCGTGGAGGTTTGGCTCTTAAAACTGGTGCGGATGGAAGAACAACGAGATGCAGCTCTTGAACATTTTGCGCGTCATCAAGCAGTGGTAAAATGATGGTTTGATAGAAGAGCCCAATGCAAGGATTTTTAGATCTCAGATCTGGTCCTGTTGTGGGACAAGGCCTGGGAGAAGAAAGGAAAGCACACCAAGTTCCAATGGCTCTAGCTCAGACCATATCTCATCTCGAAAATCTGTGGGGAAAATACTTACCACCTTAACACCCTGCATGGGGAACCTATCGCATTTCCCGTTAATGGATAATTTCTCAAACACTACTTCGAATAGGGTAAGTTTGTCCAAAGTTGTATTATATGTAAAGCCTTCCGCTTGTAAATATTTCTTCCGGGTGCCTCGTTGCACAGTACCTTGTCTTGTAAATAGCCTTGTCGGCTATCCCCCGGGGCAGTCCTCTTTTGTTTTTGTTTTTTTTTTCAGTTTTCTTTTGGGGTCCCGATGTTTTGTTCTATCTTGCAGGAATTGGATTGCTCCGCATAAACTCTAGTTTCTGGTATGATGTCTACGGCATGATGAACTTTAGAATCTATCTTTAGCATAGTGGAGTCAGCCCGGTCTCTGGGGTTGTTTCACAGGTTATGGCACATTTTGAGCAATCTCCATCAGGTGTTGTTTTCGAGAGTCTGTGATCAGTGAACACCAGTAATATAAGGAACAAGTAATCGGACACACCAAGGGTAGATTAGTTGTACTAATTGGTTGACCCAGGTCTGAAACTTTAAGGAATTCTTTTCGGGTCCAAATTTTTATCCCCTCTTCAAAACATCTAAGTGTAGGTGGACAGGTGAAAGAAGTACCACCATTAAAATTAGCTAAGCTTAAGCTTAATGATGAAAGAAGTACCACCTTCCCCATTTAGAAACAAACAAAATAACAAAAGAGGAAAAACGGGATGAAACTCCAGTCTCTGGGGGAAGTGAGCAAATTGATGACTGGTTCGATGTAATTAGTGCCTCTTCTCTACTCCTCCCAAGGGTCATCGACTTGATTTCCTTCCAAAGCACACACGACACCACTGATGAAGGACTCTAGACTAATTCCTGTGTGGTTGGATTCTCTCAGATATGTTTCTCTTTGCCTGTCAGACACTTCAGGAAGCGGCTTGTTCCAGTTTTTCTAACCAGAGATTCTATAGTTCTCAAATGCGCAAAGACATTTGTCCCAGATAGTCGCCATTTGTTATTCCCTGCATCCCCGTCCCTATATTTTGTGTGCAAAATGTTGGGTCCCCCTTTTTTCTTTTGTTTATTTTTGCTTGTGGCTCTTGCCTTGTCTTTTTCCTTTTGTTTTTCTTTCCCCGGGGTTTTCTTCCCCGTTGTTGTGTTTTGTTTGTTTGGTTTTTGTCTCTGGGAGTCTGATCCTGGAGGTTGTCCTTCGTTGGGAACCAGACTCCAAACTCTGAGATTCTTTTCCACGATGTTCTTAAGGATATCATCATGGGAAATCCTCAGGCCCGAGGTCCAGAGGTTTTCTTGTCCAAAGATTATCGGAAGGAGGAGGATTACCCTTTTTACCACGGGTATAAATAGAACTTACCTGTCATTTTCACATTTACAACAATTAAAACTTTCGAGCACTCAAAATGATTAACAGAGCAATTTGCAGAGAGAGTTAGTGATAGTCAGTGCTTAACGCTTCTAGTCATTTTTAGGTGATTGTGAGTGCCTCATGGCGGGCTATGACCGTTTGACAACCGTAGCTCTTGTAGAGCTCTCATAGTAGTAACTCCTTCCTTTCCTCCACCCTTCAGCATTCTTAGGTTGGTGTTTCTGTTCCTGCCTTTGTTTTCTTCCAGTTTGTTTGGTGTTTCTTTTGTCTTTCTTTCGTTTGTCATCTTTCTATTTTGCCTGTCTTCTATTTTCTGGTTTTGCCGCCCATTGGTGGGTCAGCTCTGCCAGAGGGTTGTCCGCCCTCTACGTAGAAGTGGTCGGTCTGTAAATTATGTAAATAGTTGTATATACTCTGCTTTGCCTGGTTTCCTGTGGACGTCATTCTGCGTTGTATATTTGTGTATATTTGCATATAGTCTTTGTATATCCCTTTGTTCCCATGTATATATCCTTCGGCCTTCATGTATATCCTTTTGAGAGGCTTGAAAAGGTGGTCAAGTCGCCTGTGTTACTGGTTTTCCACCCATGAAATCACTTCAAGGCAGAAAACCACCTATTTGAAACTTGGCTCTCGGTCAATTTTAAATAGGTAGTTTTCTCTCTCTTCCATAAAACCAGTCAGACCCTCATTTATGTCCCATGCGCACAATCAATTCTAGCTAAGTGGCCTTCACTTTTCACGTGCTCAGACAGTTGGCTCCATCATCATCGCCATAACTTCCATTTAATACCTATGCACGTGGTGCCCACGTGGGCTTGATGACTTGCCTTTTTACACATCCTCACCAACGGTCACTTCTCTAGGCTCTGGGTCTCCTACCATCATCCATCCTATGTCCTTACCAAGTGTGATAAAATCTCTAGACCTGGATGTTTAATAAAATCTTAATTTTACGTGATGCATTTACTTTTTGGTTATTTTTGAATGAAACTAACTTTTCAGGAAAAGAAAAATCACGGTGGTAAGATCTCCAGACCCTAGAATATTTATTTTGATTATTGCATTATAATGGTCGCTTTGTCTTGCAGGTTCCTGGAGTTTATTTACCAAGCATGTCTAAAGCATCTGCATCCTCTCCACCTGGAAGTCTAAAGCTACCTTCCGCGGCAGCCACCAGGGCGGCTATAAAGTCTAAAATGGAGAAGGCACTGGAGAAGATGCCCCTGACTATGAAGTTCGTGCAGGACAACATCATTATGGGCTCAAAGATCAAATCCAAAGTTAAGCTTATAACCGACACCAGCGTCAGAACATGGCCGGAGATGCAGGCCTTGGTAAAAATAATGTATATCTAGCGACAGGCTAGAGATCAGCTAGCAATCAATGTTGGGGACTCTAGAGTCCTCAAGGTAGCTTGTTTCCCATGCTCCATGCAATCTCCAGAGCTCATCTTGACACTAGCCACCAACTACAACTCTTCTGTTCAGGCTGTTATGCTCATGGCTGTGGAACCAACTGGATACCCTACTCCTCTGGTATCCCTTGACCTAGTCACATTCTAGGCCAGACTGGGAATCGCACAATTTGCTAAAGCCTCAGTGGTTACAAGGACTGATTCCTTGGCCCAATTCACACAGCTAGAGGATGCTGCCCAGGTATATATGAATACCCATTGGCTCAAGGCTCCAAAAAGGGACCCTAAAAGGATGAAAATAGAAATTCCCCGCTCTGAGTTCAAAGAGAGCATTCAAATGGGAATGATAGCATTGGCTCGGGTCTTTGGGCAGCCCTCTACCCAAGAATTTTCTAGATGGATGTATTACTTCCTCCTCGGCATCTCCACCAAGGGAGGATACTTCGATTGGGCGACTATAATTTCCAACCATGTCAACTCCCAGTTCCTGCAGCTGAACAGGAAGAAGAAATTCTACATGTCTTCTTATGTTTTCTGGGCCCTAGCATAGTAGAGGCCCCACGCCCATGGCCTACTTACAGACGACGTGCTCGGGATTGGCCTGGGACAAAAGGCACTATGGGATCATTTCCCACAAGTTCAATGGGAGGCTAGCTTCCCTAGTTTTTGTTGGGTAAACGACGCGTTCATTTATTATCATCTGCTTACACCCACCTGGGACGTCGGATACCGCCTGTCCTTAGAGGTGATGAATTTGGTCCATAGTTATGGACATTATTATATCCAATTCCAACAGCACACCTACATTAGGGTCACTGGCTTCTCCGGGAAACCCTACTTATTGCCCAAAAAATATGGGGACAAGATCGTGCTGTTGGAATACTGCAGACAAATGATGGAGGTGCATTCCCTCTTTTCCCTCAAAAAGATACCCAACATTATATTCCCAATCACATGTGGGAACTACACATGCAGCTTGGCTGCCGCAAAGGAGGTGGATAATGAATTGAAAAGTTACAACTTAGGAGAATTTTATTTGGTGCAGAAAAATTTTGAACCGCATGGGAAGATTGCAACGGCATTGCCCCAGGCTTTAGAGCCCCATCACATCCATATGGAGGACTTTTGGGTAGATTTCCAAGATGACATGGAGGTGTGAAGCAGGCACTATGTCAGAATGACGGTTGACATGATGCAAAAGTTAAAGCTCTGGAGGTTCCCGGAGGATTTCTCAGACACCGCCCGCACCATCGATCTATAGTACAAGGCAAAGGGGATCGATACAAGGACTCTTCCACTAGTAAAATGGGACACCCAGTAAGCGCCCACAATTGAGGACTTCACTCAAGAGGTGGTCGAGTGAAGTCACGCCTATTTCAAGAGGGTGTGCCCCGGAAGTACCCGCCGAGCAGCCCAGCTGGCACCAAAATTGACTTTGCAGCTGGCACCAAAGTTGACTCCGGGGGCCGGGACTTCTTTGTAGAGAGATGATAAAGGTACAAAGATAGATACAACCCCTTCTATGTAAGAAGTCCCCATCATAGAAAAAATAAAACAATCAATGGCAGCCTCCCAGCAGATGAGGGAGAAATTAATAACGCGGCTAGCTACTCCACCGCTCATGGCCGGGCCAATTCATCCCTTCTCCTCCTCGTCATTAGCAGCCTTAATGGTAAGGGCAACGGGGGTGGATCCCATGGATGTGGCAGCAATAAGAGATGCGGGTCCACCTCTGGTTACCCAGAGAAAGAAGAAGCTGAGCAAAAATGCTAAGGCAGAGCAAGGGCTAGGAACATCCCAAGCCCAACAAGTAGAAATCCTCTCTTCCAGTTCCCCGGAGCTGGAGAAGGAAACAGAGCCTGCAAAAGTCCCAGCCAGTCCCCCTCCGCAAGAGGAATTTGATGATGTATTTGCAATCGACAAGTTTGGAAACTTGCAGGGGGACAATAGACAAACAGAGACAGAAGTTCTGGGGGCAGAACAAGAGGCTGCAGAGCAAGAAGATACTGAACAAGAGCCTATACAGGAACAAGAAAAGTAGGTAGAAGAGAAAGAGCCTGAGCCAGAGATTTCCTCTAGGGCTCAAGCGATGTAGGGTCTAGGAGTGGACCAATAAAGGCAAGGTGAACAAATGGCATCCGCTGGGGGAATCGAACCTTTGGGAATAACTGTAACCCCAGTCGCCATGTTCCAAGGGCCACTCCTGGGAGCAACCTTTGGGCAGGTGATTACCATGGCCCAAACTCTAAATCTTGGCCCAACACCTCCCCTATTGCCAAAAGAGGTACCAACAGAGGAAGAAGCCCCGACAATAGAAGAAGAGCAACAAGAAGAGCAGCTTGAAGGAGAAATCCCTGAGGAAGCCTACCAAAGTCTGGACAAAGTTATAGATACAAAGGACAAGGCTGAGGAGATGGAGGTTGAAGAAAACGTTGCTACAAAAGAAGTAGATGCAGGGAGAGGGATGGATGAAATCCACATCACTGAGGAACAACAGCCACAGGACACTGAGAAAAAGTCAAGGGAATAAATTCTGGCAGGAAGGCCACCCCTACTGCCTCAGTAGCTGATAGAGAGCAGAAAAAGAAAAGCTCAATCCGCTCCCGTGACTCCTCTCTCCCTAGCCAAAATGATAGCCCAAGTCCAGGCCCCGCTAAAGGCCAAGAAAGCCCAGATAGTTCATACTCTTCAAACTGGGCTGGGCGGAGAAATAGTTGCTGTTGTGGCAACACCTCCCCCAGGCGCTGATGAAGTAACCACAGAACCCAGAGATTATAACATTGCCAAGGTACCGTTGGGTAAAAGGGGAAAGTAGGGTGAGGTGGACTTGCTAAAGGAGGCAGCAAGGGCAGTGGAAGCTCATTATGAGAAGGAAGCCCAGAGGCTCAAAGTAGAAAAGGAAAAGAATGCAAACCTTATGGGGTTGCTCACTGAACTGGCTCAACCTATCAATGTCACTCCTTCGGAGGCCTCCACCTCTGAAGATCTACCGCAGAGTGACATAGACTCCCTGTGAGTAATGAAGAAGAAAGGCCAGGCAGTGGATGAGTGGGTCACCCCGCAGATAGGTAACACTTGGTGTTTCTTAGTATCCACCCTCCCAAATTTATATATGGCCCGACATGTTATACACTAGGCGAAGACTCTCATTGACCTGTGGGAGGGTGATACCGAGAATTACCAGGCATGGAAGGTGGAGCTTGAGGAACTTCTTACCCTGGGAGAGGATATGATTTCTGAATCTAGAATTCTGGGGGATGAATCATTTGATTTTGTGAGGACCCAGCACTCCAGACTTGACCTCACATTGGAGGTAATCAAGCAACTGGTAGGGTCTCTGCAAGATAAGGTTAACACTGTGAAATATTCTTTCAATTTGTATAAGTCTTTTGTAATAAAAACTTCCGGGGCTGACCCCCTTAGCACAGATACATGTACCCCCAAAGATTTAGTTTTGGGGAGATTTGATGAAATAATGAAGTCCCGGTATCAATCCCCAGAGGGGATAGATGGGGCCCAGATGGCAAAGTTAACTCGGATGATACTTAGTGGTCATGACGTGGAAAAAATGGCCGACAAGTTTAAAGAGAATGTTTCAAACCTGGGGGAACAAATTGAAGTGGCCAAGTACCGAAGGGCCAGCCTGAAAGATATAGATGAAGATGGCATTTCTCACCTCCTCTAGGATTTCAATGATAATAAGAAACCTTGAGCTTTCTCCAGAGGCTGGGGAAAAATCAAGTGTTGGGTATTCTTTATTCTTTTGGGGACGTAAGTACTCGGATCCCAGAGTTCTAGATCCAAAATTTTGTATTCTTTAAAGTGATCCGTGTCCCGGTCCCTGAGGCTGACCGATCACTTTCAGAAGCAGTTAATAAAGGCTGTCAGAAAGTGGTTGGCTACATCAGGGGGCGTCGACTCAACAGTTGGTCTTCTGACAGAATGGTCTTCTTGAGGTGCCGCTTAGAGGTACACCTAGCGCATTGGAGACAGGGCACCACATTTCGCATTTATGAGGCATGTAGCCTCGATCCCCAAGGAACCTACTTTCTTCCTTCTCCTTCCTGGCTCTCTTCTCAAAGTCGATTCTTCCGCTGTATATTCTTGTCCCATTCTTCTGACATGACAGGCCTATTCCGTCTCAAGGTCTTTTGTAGGGTGGCGCAGGTAGTACCGGCCCCCAGATATTATATTTTATTGAAACATGATGTAAAATAGGGTTAGGGTTGGAAGAGAGTTGTATAAATAACCAGACCGGCCCATTTCAAAGTGTCAGCAAAATTGATGATTTTGTTGTCCATAGTAATAGAAAGGTGATTTCTCATTTTAGTTGCAGAGCTCAATGCTCCATTGTTCTAGTTTTCGATAGTTAGATGCTCCCCTGGAGCCACCATTGTATCACGCACCAGTGCTTGTTGGAAGAGATGTTAATGAAGAAGGAAGAATTATTTTCAATGATGTTGTTGACATTCCTGCTTCTGAGTTAATGGTATTTCATGCTTTATGTTCTTTATGTCTTCTACTCTGATATGTTAAAATAGATTAATGACCTCTTTTCCCTCGCTACTGATGAAATTCTAACTGATGGTTGTATATTTCTTTGGTATTTAGTGTAGTATGTCAAAGTATTATTGATGTTCTGGACGTTTAAGCATGACTATAGTTAGATGAAGTATTTCCAACCTTGCAGGATCTTTTCCCACTTTATTTGCTAAGTGTAGAATGCTAGGGGAAACCTTACCTTATTGAATCTCCAGAGGGAATGATTTGAAGAAACCAACTATCCCCTCAAAAACAGTCACTTCTCCCAACCAAGCCCCGCACCCTCATGACCCGACACCCAGGTGCTTGAAGGCCCAGGGAATATAATTTCCCTGGACAACCTTTATAGGTGGAGTTGGCCGGTATCCCCAGTACCCAGTGATAACTTATGACTGTTGGCAGACCCGATCAGTAAAACCCCGTCAATAGGATCCCCACCAGAAATCCCTTTGGAGACAAACCTCACCCATGTACCATCAGTTCCAGAGGAAACTCCTCCCAACCTTCCCAAAAACAATACAAAGACCACTTCGTCTTCCAAGCCCCATATGACAAACGATGACTTGTGGACCCTTAAGTTTGATGGGTCTCAATCTAAACAAGGCTGTGGAGCCAGAGTGAAATTGATCAACCCACGGGAGAAATCCTTCCTCATGTCCTATAGGCTATAGTTCAACTACATGAATAACATCACAGAGTATGAAGCTTTGGTCCTTGGACTCCTATTTGCACTAAGGAAAGGAATCACTCACCTCTAGGCCCTGGGTGATTAAGAGTTGATTGTAAAGCAGGTCCAGAGTCAATACACCTGCCACGATAAAAGGTTGGCTACATACCACAATTGGGCATGGAGCCTTATTGAATATTTTGATGTATTTGGCATTGATCTTATTCCCCAGAGAAGGAATTATGTCCCGAATTCCCTTGCCATTTCCGCTAGCACACTTGAGCCAATGGCTGGCTCCTGACTTTGAAAATTCTCTGTTGAGATGATCCACACCCCATCCATCCTAGATAATGTCACACATTTTCTAGTCTTTGAGGATGATCAACATATCCTAGCCTTCCTGGCCAATGTTGGTGTCTTTGAGGACCAGATAGTGGAGGAGAGAGATCATGATGATACTGGACAAGGTGATGAAGGCAACGGGATCATGGACTTACCGACCAATACCATCCCTAAGGGGATGGTCCCACTTGAATGAATCTTTGACTCGGACCCTTGAGGCTAGGAAAAGATACCATCCTCCTCTAAGGGAGGAAAATTTGAAAAAGTGAACATTGACCGGCCTGGTGAAGAGAAAATGATACACATTGGCACCTCCTGTTCCCCAGAGGAGAAGGAGAAGATTCTTGCAGTTCTCTAAGAATACATTGACATAATTGCATGGGGGTAAAAGGATCTAAAGACATATGATACATCCATCATGACCCATACTATCCCATTGAAACCTGATGCTAAGCCTTTTCGACAAAATCAACGACCGGTCAATCCACTAATCAAGCCTCTGATTTATTAGGAGGTTCAAAAACTAATGTCATCCCAGATAATCTTTCCAATCTGGCATACTACGTGGGTTGCCAACCTGGTCCCTATAAGGAAGAAAAGTGGCAAGATCCACGTTTGCGTGGATTTATGAAATTTGAACAAAGCCTCCAAGAAAGATAATCACCCTCTCCCCTCGCTGGATGAGGTATTACAAATCGTGAATGGATCACAAATGATGTCCTTCTTGGATGGGTACTCCGAGTATAACCAAGTCATGGTTAAATATGAGGATAGAGACAAAATAATGTTTACAACCAAGTGGGGAACGTTTGCCTATAAAAGAATTCCCTTTGACCTCATCAACATAGGGGCCACATCTCAAAAGGCTATGGACATTACATTTGAGGGCCTGGTGAACCAGTGTATAATCATCTACATGGATGATTTGACCATCTTTTCCCGGGACAGGCGTGATCATTCCGCCCACCTCGACCAGATTTGTGAAAGATATTGCCGGTATGGAATATCCCTCAACCCTAAGAAATGCATATTTGGCATCACTGAAGGAAAGTTGATCGGGCATATTTTCTCCAAGAAGAGTATATCCATTGACCCTGAGAGAGTTGAAGCGCTAAATGCCTGGCAGCAAGAAAGAAATGAGATCTTTCTTTGGAAAGATCAACTTTGTCCAACAGTTCATCACTGGATTTGCTGAGATCATAAAACCACTCAATGAGATGATGAAGAAAGATACTAAGATTGATTGGAGCCCTGAGGCAAGGTGGGTGTTCACCCAGATTAAACAAATGATCATGGAGGCCCCAGTCTTGGCTAGTCCAGACTATTCCCTCCCCTTTTACATTTATTCCTTTGCCTTTCTGCATTCTACCGTAGTAGTTTTGACCCAGAAGGTTGAAGGGGAAGAATGACCAATAGCTTTCATGAGCTCCCCCTTGAAGAATGCCAAAGTCTGGTACTCGCCTTTGGAGAAATAGGCCTTTGCTCTTGTTCGCACCGTGAATAAATTCTAGCATTACATCCTCCGGAGAAAAGTGCATGCTATCATCCCAGACTAGGTAGTAAAATCTCTGTTGATGCAGATGTTGTATGCTGAATGTGGACCTCTGAATTCAACACAAACACAACATAGTCCTTACACAATCGCTTAATTCACAAAGACAAACATGAATTGTTTTCTCTGCAAATACGATTGAAGCGACCTGTTGC
>MU228303.1:108857-130561 GCA_018584345.1 Thuja plicata
AGAAGCTTGGAGGCACGGGCTCCTCCTTACATGTGCACTCACTTCTCAGGCACACCAAGCTTCGAACCCCAAAGGAATTGCTTCCAAAAGGGCTGTTGTCTCTACTAAGAGCTGTAAAAGTGTGGGGTGTCTTAGTCGGTCTCTAACCTTCCACGCCAATAGATAGAGGGTTTTTGGATACTAGAACATAGTTTTTAGTAAGGGCATCCGTTCAGGTGGTTATACTTGTGGTAGATTAGCTCCATTATGGAGGCCTCCTAGCCTACAGAAGTTATGTTCTATAGGTTTTAACGCACCACAAGGGTACTGAGGGAGATCTTCTTCCCGGTATAATGCAATCAACACCTGTTCACTGTGACATTAATCACAATGACATTTTTTATATACTGGTTTGGAAGGGCTTGGCTTTAGCCTGTTACCGGTTGGGCAATCCACTCTCACCGGCTTTGTTAAAGCACTCAGGAGGTAGCCACGCTAAAGGATTTGTATGGATTTCTCTTTCACCCAAGATCTGCGAAGGCAAGGGGAGAGGATACGTCCATGCAATTCCTTAGGTTTACAAAACTAGAAGACACTTCAAGCATAATAAAAAAATGACAATAATGCTTTTGGATTTCTGATCATCCCAAAAGGGTGAGAGCATAGTTTCCTAACATTATTGTCATTCCTACAACATCAAACAAGTGTTCATTTTAAGAAGCCTTGCATGTGGGTTCCTATTTTAAAAAATCAAAAACAAGATGCAAGCACAATGTTTTGCATTCTATCGATCAAAGGCAACCTACAAGAAATATCATTAGTAGTTTGTGTTTTAGTCTTCTTGTATAGCGTCCTGCAAACCACTGTTATGCAGCAGCAGAAAACCAGAAACAGAAAAATCAGAACAAAACAGATGTCAGAACAGAGAAATAACTGATTAAAAGTTTTGCATTTTAAATGTCTATCTGTAAAAGCTTGTGCGAGAAAGTGCTTCAACGCACGCGAGATTTCTATTTTCTCGCACAAGAAAGTGCATCGACGCGCGTGAGCTTTCTATTTTATCGTGCGAGAAAGTGCATCGACGCGCATGAGATTTCTATTTTCTCACACGAGAGAGTGCTTCGATGCGCACGAGCTTTCTATTTTCTCGTGTGAGAAAGTGCTACTGGGAGCAAATATTCGCGCGGCTTGACGCAGAACTTCGTGCGAGAATCCGTACCACTGCAGTATGGATGTACGATAGAGTCTGAAAAACACAGTCAACAGATTTAAAAATGAGGCCAGAAATTGATTTTTCTGCCCCTTGGTGGGTGCCAAAATGTCGTATGTTGAATGTGGACCTCTGAATTTAACATAAACACAACATAGTCCTTACACAATCGCTTAATTCACAAAGACAAACATGAATTGTTTGCTCTACAAATACGATTGAAGCAACCTGTTACCTCCTAATTAGATGTGGATGTTGAAGTTTACCCTCAGAATGAGAGCCAACAACCTGGCCATTGCTAACATGGAGGATTTAAGAGTGCAAGAAAATGAGAAATGCCATTAATCTCATGAAATATGCAACTAGTCTATGAGAAAATGCTCTTAATCTATGAATTGAGAAATGTTTAAGCTATGAAAATGAATTGAAACTAGTCTAAGAATGAATTGCAACTAAGTTATGGAAGCAAAATGCAATTAATATAAGAAATTCAAATGCTTCTAATCTAGAAATGAGAGTGCTTGCAATCTATGAAAGAAATGCTTTTAAATTAGAATTTGAACTTGCAATGAATCTAGAAAGCTTGAAAGCACAAAATTGAATTGTTAGCCCTACATATTCAATTTCAATTGAAATTTAGACTAATTATGCAAAAATGAGTTTAAAGCATGAAAATCAAAAGGAAATTGCCTATAGTATTGATGCTCTCCAAAAAGTCCTTTTTTAATGAAGAAAAAGAGGTCTAATTTATAGAAAACCATGGAAAGAGGATGAAGAGTTTCTTGAAAAGAAACCGTTGTCTCTTCATTCTCCAATTGAGACAAATAAGCAAAGATTATTTAAATAAAAGAATGAATTATTGACACATAAGTGTCCTTTCACATGGAATTATGGAATTCCCTTTTTGAGGATAATTCATTCAATAATTAAACAACCTTTCAATTCCTTTTATGTATATTAGCCAAAGGGGGTGGAATTGATTTAATTAAAAGAACTTAGGACTTTTAGGATTAAATCAATTAATCATAGGGGTTTTAGCTAATAATCATTTGAGAATTAGGAATAAAATGTAATGTTATATTTATGCAAATTTGGGTTTTCTGCATTCGAAACTCAGTCAATTAAAGTCAATTAGGAGAAGAATTTGCCTAATACAATAGGACTTCAAAGATGAAAAAATTGAAGGAATGCACCAAAATTGATTAGGATTAGGTGCCAATTTTGGGGTGTTACAACAGAGTGAATTGGGTGAAAATGGGGGAAATGGATGGCCATCCTCCAAGATTATGATTTAGAAATGCAACCCATGAAGATAGTCTGAGGCCAGGGACTATGTAGAGCGATGGCAGAAGAGACTCCCGACATTGAATGTCAGACATATACAGTGGAGTCCATCACTCAGGATCCATGGTACACAGACCTGGTGTACTTGTTGAATAATAGATGCTCAGAGGGATTTCCCTCAAACAAACATCAACCCTGCGGTTGAAAAGCGCACACTTCATGATAAAAAATGCCATACTTTTTTGCAGGAACTATGTGGGAGTGTACCTCCGGTGCATTGATAGGGTTCAAGCTGCAAAAGTAATCAAAGAATTTCACAAGAAATTTGGAACCAGGCATGGCTCAGATGACACCACTTCCCATCAGATCCTCCAAGTCGGATACTATTGGCCCTGTATTTTTAAAGATGTCTACACTCACATCAGGAAGTGCCACACTTGCCAAATCATGGCATATCGTGAGCGAAACCTAGCTATGCCTTTGCAGTCGGTCTTCGAAGCTAGACCTTTTGCCCAATGGGCATTTGACTTCATTGGGGAAATCAAACCCAACTTATCTGCCAACCATTGATACATCTTGACTACAACCAACTATTGCACCCGGTGGTTTGAAGCAATACCTTGAAAAAATAATACGACAAATGTAGTCATAATATTCTTGGAAGAAAACATCATCACAAGGTTCAAAATGCCCTTTGCTATAGTATGTGACAATGGTTCGGAATTTTCTTTGGCACATTTACTAGAATGGACCTATGATAGGAAGATCACTCTAAAGTTATCCAACAACTATTACCCCCAAGGGAATGGCATGGCTGAATCAACTAACAAAAATTTGCTTGAAGTGATCAAACACATGTTAGAGAAGAATCCCCGGGACTGGCACCAAAAGCTGAGATTCACCCTCTAGTGAATTGTATTTGAATTAAGGCCACCCTGGGGATATCCCCATTCCATCTGGTTTACAGCCAGAACCCACTCTTCCCCATTAACTTGTAGATCCCACTTTTATAATTTATGCAGGAATTCAATAACTAGGACAATATTGTGGAGGTTCAGCTCCTAAATCTGGTATGAATGGAAGAAAAAAGAGATGCAAGCCTTGAAAATTTTGCATGTCACCAAGTAGTAGTGAAATGATGGTTTGACCAAAGAGCCCAGTATAAGGACTTTTAGATTTTGGACTTGGTCCTCTTGTGGGATAAGGCCTAAGAAAAGAAAGGAAAGCACACCAAATTCCAATGGCTCTGGCTCGGACCATATTTGACATCAGAGATCTACGGGAAAATACTTATCGCCTCAGCACCATGACCGGAGAATCCATTCCATTTCCTGTCAATGGACAATTTCTCAAGCATTATTTTGAATGAGGTGAGTTTGTCCAGAATTGTACTATATGTAAAATTTTTGCTTGTAAATATTCCTTCTCGGTCCTCTATTCGGGGTGCCTTGCCTTGTAAATAGTTTTGTTGGCCGTCCTCCAAGACCACCCCCCCATTTATTTTTCTTCTTGTTTTGTTTTTGGCTATGTTCTTTCTTTTTCAGGTTCTCAGTGTTTTTACCTCCCTTTTGTAGACCGGTATGCTTCGCATAACATCTAGTCTCTGGAATGATACCTTTTGCATTATGGTGAACTTGGAATCTATTGTTAGCATGGTGGAATTGGTCTGGTCTCCGGAGTTATTTTGTAAGTTTAGCAATAGGCTATGAGTAATCTTCATTGGATTCATCTCCCAGAAGTCTGAAAATCAGCTAAATCAAAAAATCAAAGGAACAAGTAATCAAACACATTAAGAGTAGATCGGTTGCACTGGTCTAGTGGCCCAAGTCTAAAATATTTAAATTCTTCCCAGGTCTGAAGTTTTTCTCCCCTTATTTAGCAGATTGAAGTGGATGGAAAGGTGAAAGAATTACCACCATTAATATTAGCTAAGCTTAAGGTTAATGGTGAAAGGAGTACCGCCTTCCCCATCTAAGAAAAGAAAGAAATAAATGAAAAGAAAAGAGTGAGAAAATTATGGTATCCGAGATAAATGAGCAGATTTGATGACTTTGGTTTGATATATCTAGTGCTTCTTATTTGCTTCTCCTAGAGGTCATCGACTTGATTTTATTTTCAAGCACACACTTCACAACTGACAAAAGACCAAGGATTGAATCATGTATGGGCCAGGATTTCTCAGATGCTTCACACCTTGCAAGCAGGATGCTCCAAGTAACGATTGATTTTAGTTTTGCTAACTAGAGATTATGCAGTTCTCAAATGCGCTAAGGCATTCATCCCAAAGAGTCACCATTTGTTATTCCCTACATACCCATCCCTACATTTTGTGTGCAAAATGTTGGGTCCCCTCTTTTTGCTTTGGCTCTTGCCTTGTGTCCTTTGCTTTCTTTGTTTTCCTCTCTAGGATTTTCCTCCTGTGAGGTTTGTTTTCTTTCTGCTTTTGTCTTCTTGTGTCTCCGGGACCCAGTCCTAGAGTTTGTTCTTTCTAGAGCCAAATTCTGGACTCCAAGATTCTCTGCCAAGATGTCTTCTTCTTGCAAGAAGGTATGGATGCATGGAATCCCCGGGCTCCGAATCTGAAGGTTTGCTTGTTCTAGAGTTTGCAGGGAAGAGTATAACTTGTTTCTACCCTAAGAGTATAAATAGGAATTACCTATCACTTTCATGGTTACCATGATTAAAAACACTTAGAGCATTCAGAGCGATTCTTAGGCAATTAAACTGCGATTAGGCTGTGAGTTGTTCTGTGCTTAGTGGTTGATTACCAGTTGTTTTACGTTGTCTGTTCCTGACCATTTGAGAGTAGAAATTGTTGTAGAAGTGCTCCTGGTGTGCCTCTCCCCTGCTATTCTTTGGATTTCCAGGTAGGCCCTCAGCTTTTTCTCTTGTTTCTTGCTGTTTCTTGTTTTTCTTGCTGCTTCCTACTTTCTGGTTTTTATTTCATTCAGTTTTGTTGGTTTGCCTTCTGTGTTTTGTTTTTTTGGTTTGCCTCCTGTTGGTGGGTTGGCTCTGCTAGAGGGTTGTCTACCCTCTACATAGTTGTAAATTAATGTATACATTGTATTTCCTTATGATAGCTCATGTACTTGTGTAAATATGGTTTAAATCTGTAAAAAGCTTATAAATGCTATGTACTTTAATGTATATGTGTTTTGGCCTTCAGCCCTCTATGAATTCATGTGTATATCTTATGTATATCCCTCTAATTTGACAAGTTCATTTTTCTCTATCATGTGTTTTCACTTACCATACCGAGCTCGTCAAGACGGAGTCACCACGATTCAAACTCAGCACCTCACTGGTTTGAGTTATGGCAACTTTCTCTCTCCTCTAGCTCATCACCTTAATGGAAGGATTAATTTCCCATGAGTGGGAATTCAAACCATGTCCCATCTGGCATTCAATTTTACCCCGTGTTAGCCCACTTATCGCCATTAATGCCTTTATGTTGCCTGTCACATGACCACGTGCCAACCGACTTCAATCAAGTATAGTTTCCCTCTGGTCACATCGACATGGTAACGACTAGTTTATCTGAACTCTGGGTCCCGAGAAATCCCTTTTCTTTGGTTCCCTCCTATCACTTGATTCAACACCCCAGAGTCCTACTCACATCTATTTCAAGTATTTTGGGATTTTGGTATGTACTAACACTTATTGGACAGGGGCAGGGTGGTAACAAATTCCCTGGGGTTCCTAATATTCTTTTATATATACCATGTTCTAACAGTTCTCCAGTCTTGTAGGTTGGGGATAAGCTAATCAAGATGTCTGAAGTGATCACCCCTCCTGATAGCTCGGAGCTACCTACCACTTCCACCCAGGCGGCCACAAAAACCAAGGCCAAAAAGTTGTTAGCAAAGCTACCCTTGACCTCCAAATATCCAAAGAAGGGTGTTCTCGTGGGATCCAAGGTGGATTCTAGAGTTCAAGAAATAATAGACATAGAGCCCAAACCTTGGGTTGGAATGCAAGGCTTGATCTAATCCATCTATAGGTTGAAGGCCACTGGAGACAATTGGGTCACTTAGCTAGCCACCTCTGACATCATTAAGGAGACAAACTTTTCGTGTTCAATGCAATCACCAAATTTAATACTCCAGCTAGAAAATTTGTATAATGCACCTACTCAGACCATTTTGCTCCTAGATCCCCAGCCACTACAGTACCTTGAAACAATTGTCACCATGGACGCAGTAACTTTTGCCTCAGGGCTGGAGATCCCACAGTTCAAGGGATCCATTATCTGAAATTAGGTCTAAATATTGCAGGAGTTCAAGGACGCTGCCCTGATCTCCCAGAAGTATCTTAATAGCCACTGGTTGAAGTCCCCAAAGAGGGATTGTAGGAGGATGAAGATGAAAATTCCCTATGGGGAGTTCAAAGAGCCCATTTAGGTGGGCATTATATTCTTGTGCAAGATCTTCAAATTACCCCATGTCTGAGATTTATCAGCATGGATGTACTACTTTCTTTACTACATCACCACACATCGTTAGACCTTCAATTGGGTGGATATCATAACCAATCACATGGACATGCAGCTAAAGGGAATCATGCAACATTCTAAGTTCTACATGACATCATACATGCTATGGGCACTAGCCTAACAAAGACCGGCTTTTCTAGGATTGGGAATAGTTGGAGAACTTGGAAACGGGCCGAGTTAGTTGACACCATGGGATTATTATCCCCAAATACAATGGGAACTTATTTTCCTGAAATTCTACCAGGTAAATGATGCTTTCATTTACCACAACATCCTAACACTTACTCAGGATTTCTGGTACCGATTGTCACAAGGGGCGATGAATTTGGTCAGCACCTATGGCCGCTACTTTATCTAGTTTCAACACCACACTTACATTTGGGTGACCGGCTTCTCTGAGAAGCCCCATCTTCTTCCTTGGTATTGTGGGGAAAGAATTATTCTTTTAGAGTTCTTCTGGTAGATGATGGATCTGCATGCCTTCTTTACATTGAAGAAGGTCATCAATGTCCCATTCCCATTTTCCTACGGGAATTATACATGTAGCCTCATGGTGGCAAGGGAGGAAGATAATGAATTGAAAAGCCTAGGACTGGTGGAATTCCACCATCCCAGGAAAAACTATGATCCACTAGGCAAGATTGCCACAGTGCTTCTCCAGGCATCCCTGCCACATGAAGAAGATATTGAAGATTTTTGGGTGAACTGCCAAGATAGTTTTGATCTCTGGGCCATACAACATTTATGCATGTCCAAAGGACTCATGAAGGCACTCGACCTTTATAATTTTCTGAAGGGCTTCTCATATGGTGAGCCGTAGGAGGATCCAGCATATAAAGGACAAGGACTGGACAAGTTAGATCTCCCTTTGGTGGATTGGGCCACCCTAGAGGACCTGACAATTGAAGGGGTATGTTGCCCTATTTTGGAAGCAAGTCACCAATATTTTTCTTGGGTGTGTCCCAAGAGCACCCAAAAGAAACCAATAGTTTGTAGGGCCACTCCCTCTTCCACCAGTGTTGTACCTACTCCATCTTCCACCAATGCCAAACCTAGTACATGAAAAGGAAAAGAAATAGAGGGTTCCTCAGCCAAGGTACCTTCCCAAGGTCCCACCCCTATAATGGTACAAATACAACAACAAATGGAGTCGGAAAGGCTGGTTAGCTAGCAGCTAAGCACACATATTTTTTAGCCTCCTCGTTTCTTTGATGGTGTCTGCTCGCCCGACGGGATCCCCATCGTTGGCTGCGATGATGAGTAGACAAAATTTTGTTGAGGTAGAGTCTTCGAGAATTCTAGATACTGGGGTCTCGTTGATGAGAAAGAAAAAGAAGAAGGTGACCCCCACACCAAGCACAGCTACCAACCCCGGTATGCTAGAATTGCTGCTAGTAGAGGTCAGTTCAGATTCTCCCGAACTAGAAAATATTTCTGACTCCTCGCCACTGCATGAAAACTTTGATGACACTTTCTTGGTGGATGAGCTCATGGATCTTCAACAAGGCATAGGTCTAGTGATAGAGGAAATTTCTACTCAAGATAGGGAGGAGATCCCAAAAGAAGAAGCAGCATCAGAACAAGAAGCTTGGGATGAAGCACAAAAGGAGCCCAAATAGGAAAAGACATCGGTCCAAGAGACCAAAGATACACCAAGGTAGCTCACAAATGAGCAGCTGATGGTTGGGGAAACTGGACCTATAGGATTAACTGTGCCCCCTTTCATCATGTTCTAGGCACCTTTGGATACTTCGGGTGATCAAGTACCCCAGAGTACATTTGGTGAGGTAGTATCGATGACTGCCTTACTAAACTTTGGTCAGAGACCTCACCCACCCCCAGAGGATATTCTGATAGATGAAAATGTTGCAATAGAAGAGGCCCATGAGGCCAAAGGACAACAATGACAGATTGACCAGGAGGTCCCAAATAATATAAATATAGGATCAACTGATGTCGAGAGGGATGAGGAAGTCCCTAAAGATACAAGAAATGTTGAGGCTAGAGAAAATGTTCCAGATGTCACCATAAAAGACACCAGCATGGCAGAAAATACTGAAGGTTCTGGAGAGCAGGAAAAGGAACAAGAGCAAGAGAAGGAGAAATAGCTTGAAGATAATGTACATTTTGGAACACATCACCAGATTCTGAAGGGAATCTTGATGCACAGGTCTTAACAATGAAGCCACCCCAGCCACCCCAATAGTTGGTATAATAAAAAAAAATAAAAGTCCCAATGGTCACATCAAGCGCTCCACTCTTGTTGGCCAAAATGATGGCCATAGATGCAGAGGCCCAAAAGCCCAAGAAGGTGCAAAAAGTCCATAATCTCCAAACTGGGCTAGCGGGAAACACAGTTGCCACTATCACAACACCCCCTCCAGGTGCAGATGTAGCAACTGTGAGGCCCAAAGACTATAACATTACAGAAGTGGCACTGGGGAGGAGAGACAAGTAATGTGAACTGGAGTTGCTAAGAGAGGCCAAAAAAGTAGTAGAGGCCAGATACATCAAGAAGGGCCAGAAGCTAAAGGAGGAAAGAGAGACTAATACCAATCTCCTTGTGCTTTTGGCAGAACTAACATAGCCTTTGGCCGAGGTCCAACCCAGAACCCCTTCCTCTAGATTGTCACTTGCACAGGGCGACGTGGATTCTCTATGGATCATAAAGAAGAAGGCATGAGATGTAGATGGGTGGGCCACCAAGAAAGTAACCACCATGAAACAATTTCTAGCAGCATCCCTCCCAAACCTTTATCAGGTCGACACTCTTCTCAGCCAGGAAAATGGCTCCACTCTTATATGGGAGAAATATTTAGCAAAGTATGAAAAGTGGAAGGCCGGGTTGGAAGAAATTCACAACATAGGAGAAGAAGCTGCCACAAAGGTGGGGATTTTGGGGGATGAATCATATGATTCCATCCAAGCCCAATACTCCAGACTTGTCCTCAAGATTGAGGTATGCAAGGAACTGGTTAAGGCCTTATAAGAGAAAGGACAGTGGCCGAATACCCCTTGGGCCTGTTTCAAGCATTTGTGGCTGGAGTATCACAAGTCGATCCCTTCACCACCGGAATGTGTAGCCTAGAGGATTACGTCCTCAACAAGTTTGATGAATGGATGAAGTCCCTATATCCACCTGCCAGAGATTTTGACCAGGGCAGGTTATCTAGACTATCTAAGATGATGATACAGTTGCATGACACCATCAAGATGGTGGATGAATTCTGGAATGGGGCCGGATATGTTGAGGAAGCATTGGAGGCTCTTCGTAGTCGGTGGGATAGTATCAGAGACATAGATGAAGAAAGCATAAGCCAAGTGTTGGAGGCTTGGGAAAAACCATAAGGAACAATAAAATTCTCCGAAGTCTGGAGAATCTCACCAACCATGTATCTGTTGTATTCTTTATTCTTTGAGGCGCAAGTTTTTAGATCCTAGAGTCCCGGATCCAATATTACTTTTTTGAATTCTTTAAAGTGACCCGTGTCTCGGTTCCCAAAGCTGATCAGTCATTTTCAAGGCATTTAATAAAGATGTCAGAAAGTAGGTAGCTGCAACAAGGTACATCAGCTTGACAAGAAGGTTCTGATAGGTGGTCTTCCCAAGGCACCGTTCCAATGTAACACCTCGCACATTGAAGATAGGGTGCTTCTTTCCCATTAATGAGGCATGTAGCCTTGATCCCTAGGGGATCAAATTTCTTCTTTTCTCCTCCCGACTCTCTTCTTGAGCCCAATTATTCCACTCCTCTTTCCTTGTCTTATTCTTCTGACATGTTAGACCTTTTCTGTCTCGAGGTCTTTTGTAGTGTGGTGTAGGTAATACTGGCCACTGGAAATAGTATTATATTGTTAAGTGTAAAATAAGTTAGGTCAGTTTTAGGTTAAAACTTGTGTATAAATAATAAGTCTGACCTCATTCCAAGGGTCGGTGAAATTGATTATTTTACAGTCCATAGCTAATAGCATTTCCATTTTCTCAGTTCTTAGTTGCAGAGCTTAATGCTCCTTAGTTTTCAGAGGATTTTAGTAGTTAAATGCTCCCCTAGAGCCACCATTGTTGTATGCACCAATGCTTGCTAGAAACTTGTTAATGAAGAAGGAAGGATTCTATCAATGATGTTGTTAGTATTCTGATCTCTGAGTTATGGTATTTTATGTTGCATGTTCCTTTTGTCCCTTGCTCTGATATTTTAAGTAGATTAACGACCTTCTTTTCTTCCACTATTGATTGAATATGAACTGCTGGTTCTATATTTCTTTAGTATTTAGTATAGCATGTTAGATCTTGGTTGATGTTTTGAATATTTGGCATGACTATAGGTAGATGAAATATTCCTAACTCTGCAATATCTTTTGAAGTTTATTTGGTAAAGTCAATGAATGCTTGCAGGAAACCCTTCTCACTTAAATCCCTAGAGAAGATGAGCCAAGATAACCAACTATCCCCCAAAACAAAATAGTCACATTCCCAACTAAGCTCTCACACTGTCAAGACCTGAATCTCACATGCTTGAAGGCCCAGGGAATCTCATTTCTCTGGACAACCTTTATAGGCAAATTTGGCTGGTACCCTGGTACCCGGTGACAACTTACATCTGTGGGTAGACCTGGTCACAAAGTCTCATCAACAAAACCTCCTAGAATTGAGGATGGGTTCCTCAAGAACCAGTGTGTTGTTACCTACCTAAAGGAGGGTGGTTTCTATCCTTTCATGGAAGCCATGGGAGGCTATGATGAGATTATTTCCATGAAGCTAGTGAAAACCTAAACAGAGTGTAAGGTTACAATTAATGGTATTACTTTTGAGATAAATGAAGAAGTTATTTCTCAGGCTATTAGGCTTTCTAATGAGGGGAAAAAATGGAAAAAGGTAACTAAGAGCCATGATGATTCCAACATGAAGAGATTCTTTAAAAAATTGGAGGTCCCTGTTCGCATCTGCAGAGGGTTTAAAAGGGAGTCACTTCCAAACCCATGGAATGAGGTATATCTCATCCTTATGAAATATATTACCTTGGAAGGCCGCTTCGGCACCTGCTAAAATTACCATTTCCTGCTGCTAAACCACTTCTGGTATAATGATGCCATTTCTTTCTTCTTTTACCTACTTCACTCCCTTGAAGCTACGGTCATGGACCTTAGGGAAAAATTGGAGACTAGGTAGAACTATAGAATTCTCCACCAAGGGCTTATTCTATGCCTATACAATTTTCATCTTTCCTTATGCCCCCCAAGGATTGTCACTTTATAGGACATTAAAACCCCATCTGAGAAAGTTCCTAAGGAGGTGACAGTCTCCCAATCTAACCCCTCTTCTTCCTCCAAAACCCTTGAGAAATCCAGGAAGGTCAAATTTGGGTCCATGGGTGGAACCCAAATTACTATCGATCCTAAGGATGAGGAGGATGAAAATGAAAGTAGACGGAGGTCCCACAGAATTGCAACCAACACTCACTACAAATAACAAGCTATTAGGAAGAGGTACCTTGAAGAAGAGGAGGAAGAGGAAGATTCAGAGAAGGAGGATGAAAAGATGAAGGATACCAGTGGGAATAAAAAAAGGGAATAAAATCAAGACTGAGGAGAGCAGACAAGGAAAAAACCCCCATAATTTGGATGGGGATGAGAAGGGCCATGATTCGCTCCAAATCTCAGCTAGCTTCATTCTTCCCACCATGGATTTGTCTAAGAATAAAATTTTTAAAGACAAGATCAAGGACTCATCACCTATGACTTCCTCGCCGCTTGACCCCCAGGTGATGGCTGAGAACCCTAAGGTTGGTGGGGATAAAAATGGTGAGACTCTGGAGGTTAACAAAGCAGAGACCAAGAGCTTACTGGATGTGATGAGTGAACTTTCCCAATTGTAGAAGGATGTAAGAGTTCTATAGGCCTCCTCCCTTGATTCTGTCTCTAAGAAGGATCTATGGGAGGTCTCTGAGGAGATTAACAATTTAGGAGAAAGATTCAACATGGTGGCTAGTTTCGCGGTTAAGATCATGCACTTGACTGTAACTACGCTCCAACTACTACAAATGGAGAATGCAACTACTCTGAGGGAAGATCACAAGGATGAGAATTTATTCCAATTCCTCACAGATGATTGGCTCAAGTTGTTACTGAGTAGTGGGGGTAAAAACCCCAAGTAAATTTCTTGTTTTTCCATGCTTTGTTATTTTGATTGGATCCGTTGGCTGGCCACTATGGGCCTTTTTATGTATCTATTAAACTTATTTTACTAGTTTTCTATTAATTACTACTATGCTATTAGGCTTAACTACTCTGATACTTATTTTCACAGACTAGTTACCAGCTTCAAGGTGAAGCTGGGGTCTATTAGGGGTAACAGGCTGGTTACCAGCTCCATGATGGAGTTGGGGCCTATTAGTTTTAATTTTTTATTTTTAATTTTAAAAAAAGGTATAGTATGAGGGTGTGATGACCATGGTGATGTGCTGGTAGTCTACACTTCTTGTGCTAGTTGTTTCTGTTCGGGTCAGCCACCTTGTCTTGGCTGCTTTTTTAATAAAAAAACATTTGTTTGACAACATCCAACAAGAAGAGAAACAAATATGTGAAGAAAAAAAATGCAATTCACTACTTGGATCTTATGAGCTAAGAATGTTTTTATTTTCCTAGTGTATAATTTATTTTTTACTTTATTTAGAAACCATTTCCACATATTAGAAATATAAACAACCAATTCAAGGGGATGCCCAAGTAATCATAAATATACCTATGTTTGATTTTTTTCCCATTCCTTAGGAATCCAAGGAGGGATGAGATCCATTTGTATCATTAAAAATTTAGTTTTATAATGAGATAATTTGATGCAGAGACAAAAGAATAGAGATTAATGACATCTTAAAAAATTAATGATCTTCTCTTTAGAAATTTGAAGTAAAAACATGATATCATCAACAAAATGAGAATAATCAAAACTAAATTATTGGAGATGGATTTACCCCTGATCTTATTTAATTGATAATATTTTTGACATAAGGAAAAGGAGACTAAGGACAACCTTACCTAATTGAGCATTGTAAAGGAAAGGGGTTTAACATCTCCTTATTTATTATCAGCTAAGAATTGACACCTTTAAGCAACATTTCAACATGTTTCACAACTTGGGCTAAACCCCAAACATTACAAAATCTTGAGAATAAAGCTCCAATGCATTGTATCATGAGCTTTATCCAAATCTACCTTGACAAGGAGAGAATTTTGGCCTGATTATTGAGCCCATTCTATAGTTTCCCATGCTAGGATAAGATTACCAATAATAAATGTCCCACCAATGATCCCTTTTTTGTTCTAGTATATCAATGCTTTTCACCACCATTTTAATCATGAAAACTATTACTTTAGCAATAATTTCATAGGAGGTCTAACAAAGTATAAAATGCCACCCTAAGATGGTGTCTTTATTTTTTCCTTTTGGGATGTGTTTGACAATACTTCTATTAATGTCAGGTCTTAATGAACCTACCTCAAAAGCCTCCAAATATAACAAATAAAAATCATCTTTAATATATTAACACATAGTTTTATAGAAACCCATTGAAATCTCATCAATCTTGGGACTTTTATTAGCAGCCAATAAAAATATGTTCTAAGTCTTCAATGGAGAGGTTATGACCTAGAAACTAACTATAATTCACATCCAATTTTCAAGGGACATGATATTTGATAATATATTTCCAAATTGGTTGGACATCTTACCAATGTCAATATTCTTTAAATACCTTCTCATATTAATTGTGAACCACAAATTTTTCTCTTCTGACTTCTTGCAGATATAACCATCTTCATCTTGAATAACTCCATTATACTCATTATGATTACAACTAATAAAGTTGAAGATTTATTTAGAACCCATGTTTCCTTTCTTAGCCCAGTGTAATTTATCCCTAATTTTGGCTCCTTGATCACTATAATTATCCATTTTTATGAATTTGAGCTACCTAAGAGGCTATAAGAGTATATAAATTAAAATGATATAGCTTTCCATTTTTTTTTTCTATCATGTTCAAGTTTTCCTTTGAGATATTATTATTTATATTTTTTTTGCCATGCCATCCCAAGGTTCAAAAGGTATGAAATGTTTTAGAACACCTTGAAATATCATAATATCACCAATCCCTTTTAGAATCCCCTTCATTTGGCTTAGGGATATAATTCCAATGATCCATTAGGGAATCCTCACATGATGGTTTTTGTAAGTGTGAAGTGTTAAAATTTAATTGTAACCTTGAACTTCCTCTTTATTCCGATCAATTCATATGATTAGAAAAAATGACAACGATATGATTTGAGAAGGTAGAAGAGTAATATGCTCTAACAAAGTGACAAGATGAGTCATGTAAAATTTATGATCTAACAAGGTGAATGATATTTTTTCATTTTGAACAAGATATATCACACTAAGGGTATTACGACAATATGAATATTTATCAATTTTGTCAATACTCAAATTGGTATGTATATGCTAGCTTTAATTATTTTGATGCTTTATCATATTGAACTAATCTCCTATAACCCAATCAAATTTAGGGAGGCTTTTAGCCATGATGCAAAGAGGGATGGTACTTAGGGCCAAAGGCACTCCCAAGATGACACAGGGAGAGATAGTAATTAGGGCCAAAGGCACTCCCAAGCACCAAACCAGTTTGCAGATACATAACTTGAAAGCTCAAAAATAGAGGAGACAAGGAATGCATATATTCTATATTATTTCATCAAAATTCATACATGTCAGGCTGTAAGGCCTTCCTGGTTATGACCAAATACATACAAATATATTACATAACAATCCTCATACATATAAGGTTACAAACCCTTGATCCAAAGCTACTATCTAAAACTGCTACCTAATATAAGAACATAACACTACTTTTATAAAAGAGGCTATCAAAGAGGTTAGCCTAAAAGATCCTAAAGATCCAACATAGGAAAGAGAAATGACCTATATTTAGGTCCACATGCATCCCAATGATAGATCCCAAATTAGTATCGTGACCAAAATTAAATGCAGATGTCAGCCCAAAGATCCAACAAAAGAAAACACACTCGATAGACAAGAAACAAAAAAACCACTGAGCCACCGAGATTGATCTGTGAAACCATACGAAGAATAGTAACTGAGTTTGGTCGGTGAAACAAGACATTCAACTGAGAACTCTAGAGTAGTTACCGAGTAGTCTACCGAAAGTATCCAATAAGATACCAAACTCAAAAGAAAACATTTTTGTGTTTGATACAAGATTTCCATGAACCGAAGATGATCCTACATCAGACACCTTGGGATGAAAAGAAATGATTCTCTGAATCATGAGTTAGGTATGACCTAACCTGAACTCAACTCTGATTGAGAAATCTATGTCAAGTCTTCAATCAACCTGTTATTCCACTTTATAAAGTATACCATGTAATCCTTTCCTCTTTTGCTTCCGCCAATTCTTTGTTCCAAAATCTGTTCAACTTCTTCTATCTATTTCTTAGGATAGTCACTCAGAACTATCACTTCTTCATCTGATTCATGATACTCATACAAATCTGAAATGTTGAATATAGGTGATATATCCATGTCATTTGGTAACTCTACTTCATAATAATTTCCACTATCAAATTTCCTCAATATCTTGCAAGGACAAAATTTCTTCGTCTTCAATTTACCATATGTTCCAATAGGAAATCTACCTTGTTAGGAATAACAGTCCACAAGATAACTAAGAGGGGGGGTGAATCAGTTGTAATATAGATTGTTAAACTTTAAACTTTATAAACCAGATCTGCAAATTTAAATGATAACACAATAAATGCCAATACCATAAAAAAATATTTATTGTCGAGGAAACCCTGGTAAAGGTAAAACCCTGGTGGGAATTAACACCCAAAAATAATGTACTGAGAGTATAGTATCCCTGTTAAAAGATATTAGCCCTTTTAGGAGCTTATTACAACATTACAGTACACAGTCCCTATTAGGAGACATATCCTGTTAGGAGTCAAAAAAATAGTAGGCTCATTTCCAAGGCACACTGTTCAAAGAAGGTTAAAGCCACCCTCAAGGATTTACAATCTGAATTAAGTGTATAAAGCAAATACACATTCCAGTAAACTGTCTGATAGCAACTGTCTTTGCTTGGTTAGTTCCAATGAAGTATCAAATCTTCTTTGTATCTAGCAGTCAACAAGCTTCACAGCTTCCACACATCTCTATCATTTTTCTCTATCACACTTCTCCACAAGAAATTATCATTCATATGTACCCTCTTACAATAATTTATTAGGTCAGCCAGTTAAGCTTTCCAAATATATAATTAACTAGGTCATCCGATTAAGGCTTTCCATCATACAAATAATTACATAAACCCTTCCTAAGATACACATAGTATCTATAACAAGTATACAACATTTACAATCCATCACATATATTTCTAAATCCATAATTTATGCTCACAATTAATTTCACACGCTACATGTCTAAAGTCAGCTAGGAAATAGGTCTTCTCTAGAATACATGCCACAACTAATGTCATCAGTATCCAAACAACAATCAAAATCAATCCATTACTCTACCATATGTTGGCTGTCCATCATTAAGCTCGCAAGTTTTGAAATATCTTTGCCAAAAATATATACCTGAAACACAGAGACCTGCTCTGTCCAAAATCATAGTTACAGTCCAGAAAACCAGTCTTCACCAAATCAATTGTAACATCCATAGTATGTAACATAGAGCCAATAAACCTTAGGAATAAGGTCAACATACATCCTTCTACATAATTCCAACTTCAATAATTCTGAATCATCTGTACAGTGTCCGTACAATCCTTCCAGTTAAGTAGCCAGTTTGTCTTCTCCATAGAAGTATATGTTGACATCAGTGACGAAACATGAATATCAATAGCATGATTAGTAACCAAAAATGATATCATCCAACAATCTCCCCCTTTGGTATTGATGGAAACATATGGGAAAATCCATATGCATCAACCCAAAAGTAATCTCTCTCAATACAATCTTCTCAATATCCTCAACACAAATCTCTCCAAAATAATAGGGATTTTCACATAGATTCCTTCCCCCTTTGGCAGCAATGGAAAAGGGTGCCATAACTCATCTATAGTATTCTGTAGTCCTTTTCAAATCTTCATGTCCAATCAACTAGGTGCAAAATCACCCAAATGTACTCCATAGTATTCTCCTGCGATCACTCCCCCTAAGGAGTAGATCCACACATCAAGTCCAAAGAATGATATAGCTCTGAGATCCACTGGAATGATGCATATCTACATCATTTTAGTCTTCACTGGGAGGGCCATCACCCCAAGCATGCCTCTAAGATATTCAAAAGCATCTTTTGGAAAAGGTTTAGTAAATATATCTGCTATCTGTTCCTTGGTGCTAATATGCTCCATTTTAATCTCTCTATCTGCTACATTCTCCCTCAAGAAATGATACTTGATGGAAATATGTTTAGTCTTTGAATGCATTATAGGATTCTTTGACATATTCATTGTGCTAGTGTTATCACAATGGATAATCACTGGTTCTTTGAAAATTATTCCAATATCCTTCAGCATTTGTTTCATCCAAATGACTTGTGTATAGTTTATTGCAGCAAAAACATACTCTAACTCAACAGTAGATTGAGCAATACAGTTTTGCTTCTTGCTCAACCAAGAAACCAACCTTTTCCTAAGGAAACATGCACCACCACTTGTACTCTTCCTATCATCCACATTATGTGCCCAATCAACATCAGTAACATCCTGCGATGTAAAATCATCAGATTTTTCATACCATAATCCATATTCTACTGTTCCTTTCAAAAATCTAAAAATTCTTTTCACAAAAGCAAAATGTGTCTCTTTAGGATCTGCTTGATATCTAGCCACAATTCCAACTGCATTGGTAATATCTGGTCTAGTTTATGTTAGATATTGTAGACCTCCAATCATTGATCTATACTTAGTCTGCCCAACACTTTGAGTCTCATCACTTTTAGTCAGTTTGTTCCCTGTCACCATGGGTGTACCAATATGTTTACAATCTTCCATTCTAAATTTCTTCAACATTTCCTGAAGATACTTGGTCTGAGATATAAAAATGCCATTCTTACTCTAATTAATTTTCAAACCAAGAAAAAATTTCATCTCACCAATCATTGACATTTCAAACTCATTCTCCATTTGTTTAGCAAACTTATTACTCATTTTATCATTGCCTCCAAAAATGATATCATCAACAAAAACTTCTATAATTAAGATTCCATCTTCATCAGTTCTTAAATACAAATTACTGTTTGCATTACCTTTTTTGAAACCAAAACAAAGTAGATGTTTATCTAGTCTTGCATACCATGCCCTTGGTGCTTGTTTCAGTCCATACAGTGCCTTCTTTAGTCTGCAAACCATGTTTTCATCATATGTCAAAGGAAAACCATCAGGTTGCTCAATGTACACTTCTTCTTCTAGATCACCATTCAAGAATGCTAACTTCACATCCATATGATACACTTTAAAGTCTTTATGTGCAACATAAGAAAGGAATAGTCTTACAACTTCCAATCTAACAACATGTACAAATGTTTCTTCATAGTCTATGCATTCTTGTTGTGAGTAGCCTTTGATGACATGTAACTGATTGAATATTTGATAATGTTAAGTTAAAGATAATGCAAGACATTAAATCAATTAATGGTTTGTATTGTCATTGATGTCAACTTGATATCATCTGTACGGTCATATACACAATGCCAAAGACTTTAGAGAATCAATGGAACAAAGGTTATGCTTTCAGCAATGCATAAAAGTCAAGTATTCACTAAGTGACAAACAACACCGATGAAGTGTACACCATCGGTAAAGGCAAAGAAGAAAAGTCACAGTGATACCCGACGAGAAAAAGATAGTTTTTCCCGATGAAGAAAAACCACAAGATGCCTAACAAGCTGAAAACAAAGTTTCATGATGAGTAAAAATCCAATGATGCCCGACGGATGGAGATTCTGAAGCTAATTGGAGTCACACCGATGGAACTATCAGTTGTCACCGATGAATAACTACAAAGTTTACCAACGAAATAGAGAGTTAAAAAAATGACAAAATATCTAGCTGGCAAGAGCTAAAGGTAGACTTAACTGGTTTTTTTCTTTGTTTTATTTGACCAGAGTTAAGTGATTGATTTAAAGAACATTTGTATAGTTGGCAAGAAGATAACTACGAGATAAATTAGGAGTTATGCTTTAAATCAAATTGGTTGCGTTGTTTTTCACGCCAATAATCAAGAATTAAGAAACATTGAATGTCATGTCTATAAGAGACAAGCTTAATTCATTTTTTCAATGCATGAAAAAGGGATTAAGAGGAGTGAATAGAAAGAGGATTCTTAAGAGAAACTGATAAAGAATATCTTCATACAGTCCCGATCAATCAAGCTGAAGGAGAGATAAATAATTCTGTAGACACCGATGAACAATGAAGTACAACATCATAGAGTAGAAAGTGTGGAGCACAAAGAATTGAATTGATACATTGATCAGAGAGGTAATGTACTTAAATAGATCTAAAAATTTGCAATTCAAAGTTGCATCATGAACAGGTCATAGTGTTTCAGTTTAACCATTGAAGCATCAAGTCTCTTAATAAAGTTGGACTTAATAGCCTTCTATATATTGAGGTACATCCCAAGGAGTGCCAAAAAGGTTGATTCATGAAAGTAGCATTAGACCTACCCGATACCTATTGACAGTCTAAGAAGGAGGCTGATTCAAGGATGGTAGCAATAGATGCCCGATACTAAGTGACAAACTCTATGTATAAAATCCTCTAACAAGGTCGCACTTAACAGTCTGTTTGTATCCTTTAATAGGGTTGGCTCCTAACAGGGCTCACTTCAGAAGAGTGAAAATTTGGGGTACCGATCCTAGTGGTTTTTCCCTTAACAGGGTTTTCACGTTAAATAATTCATGTGTTATTTGTGTATGATTCATTTCTTTATTGTTTTGTATCTGACATAGTTAACACTGGGTTGATTGGTATATTCTTCTTATTTACAGAGTTTTAGTAAATAGTTATACTGCTTATCGGTAATCAAGGAGAATAAGGACAGACAAGGAAAGCCGACAGATAGTTAAATCATTATTAGTATTTCATGGCATGCATCTTGTAGGGACATAATAATCTGAGGTTTATTGATTGGTGGTTAAAGTTTGAAGGATAAATTTTTGAGGCCAATGATTCACCCCCACTCTCAATTATTACTAACAGCCTTTACATACCACTCTAGCCTTGTTTCTTACCACTATGCCTTCCTCATCCATCTTGTTTCTGAAAACCCACTTAGTGCTAGTCACATTTTTGTTTTTAGGTCTTGGAACCAATTCCCAAGTGTTGTTTTCCTTTATATGTTCTAGTTCTTCTTCCATGGATTTAGTCGAAGATTCATCTCTACATTCTTCATCAGTAGTATTTGGTTCAACTTGAGAAACCAAAGAGATCTCATCTCTAACTCTAGATCTAGTCATAATGCCTTTGCTTGCATCACCAATAATTTAATCTTCAGGATGGTTTATCTTGACATACCTTGGTGTCTTCAATGTGTATGCACCCTAAAATGGTCGCCTAGACTTTGGGCCCCATTTATTATTTTATCATTTTATCAATTTTCTAAATCAATGCTTTGCAACATTTTCAATTCAAATCAATTTCCTTGATCAAATTGTAAT
>MU228303.1:158623-210779 GCA_018584345.1 Thuja plicata
TGTAATTTTTATAAATATTTTTATATTTGAAATACACATGAAAGAAAAAGAAATCTATTTCTATGTTCATGCAAGATCTAATATGAAATGTAAATCTAACACCAAAGAAAAGAAAGAGTTGTCTATCATGGGTTCACCAAAATGTAAAGGAGAAATTTAGGTTACTTTGTGCTAGGGATCTCCAAAGTAAAATGTGCATAAAGAGGAAAGAGATCCTAAGTCCAAATTCACCATTTTACACTTAACTATATTGATTAAAAGGATGGAAAAGAGCATATAAATAATAGGGGAATAAGATACCTACCTCATAACATATCTGATTCAGAAAAACTCATTTTCTGAGTTATGTAGACCGTTTCTGGAAAATCTAACAGTTGATCCCAAACCAGAATGCAGAGATGAACAAAACCCAAAAATATTTTTCCATTTCAATGTCATATTATGAAAAAGGTTGACCCTATACCACAAATTCCAACCCTATCCTACACAGATCTGAAAGTGTCCCTGTTCACTCTGTCTGAAAGAAAACTGAAAAGGGTATCCAGATCTGGTCCCAGATCCCCTGTCCTGCACCTGCAAATATCTAAAAAAGGGGTTTTGGGGTGGCTATATAGGGTTTTTCCTTAGTAAAACCCCCATTTTTGTGGTTTCCACCTCAATGAATAGCCGAATATAGAAAGTATAGTGTGTGTGTATTGCTCTTTTGAAAAGAGTCTTTAAACATGCAATATCAAGATCTAATCTTCTAGATTAATAATCCTAACACAACATGGAAATGAGAAAGCAATGCATAGATTTGAATATGAAAAAGAAAGCATACCAAGCCCCCAAGGATAAATTATTCCTATCAACTCACAATCCATAATTTCTACCCCATGATAATGTCCTTTGAATGCTTGAATGTTGAAAATAGTAGATCTAAAGAGAATGCCTTCTTGCTTCAATGAAGATCCACCATAGCTTGTCCTTGAAAATGCTTGATTGAATAATGATATGTCTTCTGTGCTTTGTCTTTCTATATCATCCTCTTTCTTGTTTGCACCATCATTTCATCATGTTATCTCCTGATTTTGTTTCATGATCAAATGAAGGCAAAAGAGAGTGTTTATATAGAGATCTCAATATAGGTCTCCTAGGCCAATGCAAGGGATCCAAATCCAAATCTCTTCTCGAATCATGGTCCCATTATAATTTCCAACTAAGGAGGAAACATAATAATTCAAATATTAGAGAAATCACTTCCGTATCCGAACCCAGGGACCTATTTTAAGTTCTAGACCCCGATAAGCTCCAGATGCAAAAGTGGGGACCCATACCTGGCAGAGGACAGGGTCAACCTTGGCCGTATCCTAGGATAGGGTTGACCAAAGCCTTGAACTAGGTCAGGGTTGACCTCAGCCCTAACCTAGGTCAGGGTCAACCTCGAACCTGTCCTGAGATTTCAGGCAGGCCTCCAGAATGTTGCAGAGAGGCTCCTAGATCAGCTGAGGACCTAGGAAGGTGGGGGAATGAACCAAAATGTTAAGAAGGCCTAGAGGCCTAGAGAGAGAGTAGGATGAGGCCCAGGAGGACCAATACATAGATCCTACCTAGAGAAAAGAGTCATGGAAAGGGAAATCTAAGAGGATCCACAAGATCCTAACCCTAATTTCACCTCATCAAACACATATGCAAATCTAATATGAAAACAAACAAAAAGAGGGTGCTAAACTCATTCAAATGGAAGTTCTTCCATTTTAAGATGATACACATCTTATTCCATACCTTGATCTTATCTTTACCCTTCTTCTTTCAGTCCAATTGCAAATGTTCCCACCATAAGGATGCATGACCTTTCAATTTCATGCTTGCAATATTCACCTTGTTCTCCTCTGATATGTTATCATACTCAAAGTATTTCTCCATCACAATTATCCAGTCTATCAACTCATCTAAATCCAACTCTCCACTATACTTAGGAGGATTAAACTGAGGTGTGGAATTCAAACTTGTCAATTCTTCTAGGAATCTTTCTTCCCCTTGATCCATTATAGGTGTGGGTGTGGCTTCTTCTCACACTTCCTCTATTTTATCATCACTTACATCCTCAAGATGTCTTCCTCACTGCTGGGTTTTCTCAACAACTTCCAACCAACTAGGATTAACAAGAAGGAACCTCAGATCTAACCTTCACTCTGATACCACCTAACGTAAGGAGGGATAATACTTAGGGCCAAAGGTACTCCCAAGATGAGCCAAGGAGGGATAATACTTAGGGCCAAAGGTACTCCCAAGAATGCAACGTGTTTGTAGATACACAAATTAAAAGCTAAAAAATAGAGGAGAGAAGGAATGAAGATATTCTATATTATTTCATCAAAATTCATACATGCCAGGTTGTAAGGCTTTTTTTATTATGACCAAACACATACAAATGTATTACAAAACAATCCTCAAACATGCAAGGTTACAAACCCTTGATCCAAAGCTACTATCTAAAACTGCTTCCTAATCTAAGAACATAACACTAATTTTATACAAGGGGCTATCAAAGAGGCCAACCCAAAAGATCCTAAAGATCCAACATACGAAAGTGAAATGACCCAGATTTAGGTCCACACACATCCTAATGAGAGATCCCAAATTAATACCGTGACCAAAATTAAATGCAGATGTCATCCCAAAGTTCCAACAAAATAAAACACACTCGGTGAGATAGGAAATAGAAAAACCACCAAGCCACCAAAATCGGTCAGTGAAACCATGCCAAGAACAGTAACTGATTTTGGTTGGTGAAACAAGACCTTCAACTGAGAACTCTAGAGTAGTTACCAAGAATTCTACTGAAAGTCTCCAACAAGCTACCGAGCTCAAAAGAATTTTATTTTTTTTGATACAGGATCGCCATGAATCTGAGATGCTCCTATATCAAGCCATCCAAGCCCATAAGTCACTTATATCCTTTGAAAAATTTAGATCATATAAAGATAAAAAGCCAATGGATTATCCTTTAATAAATTGTGTGAACGACCATTCCCTATGTTGATAAAACTTTATATACACAAGGAGAAAAATAAATATGTACTATCATAAATTGTATACAATTTTACACTCTTTTGGGGCTCAGTTTGGTGGTTTCCCTCATTCCCCTACTAGATGGCTATTTGTGCTCATTCCAAGGCCAAATTTGGAAGCCAAACACAATTCTAAGAACACAAGCCAAAATAGTAGGATTATGATGCTAGGCATTAGTGTCCTTATGGACTATGTGTTGAACATACTCTAGATACTAAGAGGGGGAGGGGTGAATTGACTTAAATTATTTATTTAGATTTTTGACCATCAACAATATACATATAAATACATGAGGAAATTTAGAGAATTAAAGTAACACCAAGTATTTTATACTTTATAAACCCAACTGGGAAAAACCATGGTGAACATTAGCTCACTGAAACATTTTCACTATATAATTTTTATTACAAAAGGGAGCTCACTTCTCTGGATTTGCATATAAAGGTTCATTGCCAATGTAGCAAGGTACAATAATACAAATTTATTTCCCCTAGCGTATTTATTATAGAAATAGTTACAACAACTTTGAATGATTAATGTATCTAAACATGAAGATGATACAAAATAAACTAAAAAGGTTTGACTTTTGGAGACTTACTCTTCATGTTATATCTTCTAAATTCACTGATCGACTATTTTTTATCACCATATCAATTCTTCAACAACAACTATATTAAATATCTTTAAGAAAATATATATACAAAGTCTTTCCCCAAAAAAAAAGACTAGGTTGTTAAGGAAGGTATAGTTAAATGTAAAATAGCACCAAACTAAAGCATCTTCCAACACAACTTAGCCGCAAGAGAAAGCAACATGTATAAGTGATCTATATATGAATTCTGGAACAATAAAAGGACCAAAAATTATTCTGGAACAAACATACAATATGCCAAAGATAGATCCGACCAATAGATAGACCCAAACCAAAACTAAAAATATCAGATCACTATTTTTTCTAATCTATAAAACTAATGGAACAAAATAACCAATCTCCTGGTCTAAGAAAATACTATAATTCAAGACACCCTGGTCATCCAGAAGATTCTAGATGACTTGGTTTTACATCAAACATATAATACACCAAATATAGATCTGACCAATAGATAGACACAGACCAAAACTAATAATATCGGATCACTATTTTTTATACTCTATAAAACCAATGGAACAATCAATCTCCCGGTTCAAGAACACACTATAATTCAAGCCACCCAGGTCATCCATAAGATTCTAGATGACTTGGTTTGACATCAATGACAAGAACATATATTTTCAACAATCTCGCCCTTTGTCATTGATGGTAAACAAAATTGATCTAAAACAAACTTCAACAAAATGGATGACAACACAAAAAGAAAGCAAACAAAAAACCAGCAACTCTATTTTCATTCCCCTCTTTTTTAAAATTATTTTGTAAATTTTTTATTCACTCTCTTCTCCCCTTTTTCCATCAAGGACAAAGGTACAAAAGGAACCCCCTAAGAATGTACTTCAAAATTGAGGAAATTGTAGAGAAATTAAATTAGAAATAAACTTTTGAATTTTCTTGGAAACATTTTCCAACCACTTACAACAGATTGAAGAGCTCAATTTTGGCTCTCAATATCCAAAATCCTATGTTCTACTTCTCCATAGCTAACTAGATCAGAAACAAGTGATAAAAGAGTTTTGGCTTTCCCGACCATCTTCGTAATACCATTGAGATGCATGTCTACCTCACCAAAAATCTGAGTAAAGTCATTTTTAATGGTATCCTTTTGAAAGGTTAAGAAATTCAAACATTTGTGAAAACTCCCTTATCATCATTAACTCTAGGATCAATTTCACCAACAATCCATTGAATCTCATCTTCTAGTTCAAAAATCTTCTTTTGTACATCAATGGTGATCAGAGGCCAATGAACACAGGTTCAAAAAATATTTAGAGTATCTACAATGATATATTATACATAATTGATTTTATCTTCTAGCCTCTATTGGAAATCAGTTAAAGTACCCTTTAGGTAGATAATCCTATGGACAAAATTGTTTTGATTAAGTAAAAATAGGTTTTGAAAGGACCCAAAACCTTGAACAAAAGAAATGAAAGATAGGGCAATGAGAGAACAAAGAAACTACTATGATGCACCACCAAACAAGACCAAGGGAACAAACCATTGTTCCCACCAATGGAGTAGAGACTCTAGAAAAAAAGGGTAGTCAAGATTTACATTTTAGCCCATCCTTCTGTGAACATAAATTCATATCAAAAGAATGATTGTAAGACTTTAATTTCTTTCCTTTAACTATTGTCCATCCAACCTCCACTTTCTCATAAACCTGAGAAACAAGGCTGGCCACACCAACAATCATAGTTGGGACAAGGACAACATATCCACCAGTCCCCACTTCCCCTCTTGGAAAAATAGGGATTGCAGGATCCACAAAACCTACAGACAAGACATTTGATCTAGAGACAACATCAACACTCTGGTTAGGAACAACAACAACAACACCTAAAAGGACAACATCAATAGTCTGAACCAAGGCAACATCTAAAACAACTATCAGTAGCACAAACCTTAGCGTGATCATCCTGAGAGGAGAAAACATCTGAACCCCCATCCTTATAAAATTTACGAACCGTATAATGGTGGCCAGAAACCCCCACCACCAAAAAGGTGATCTATTCATGTTAACCTTATCAGATAAGCACTACACTGCAATATGGCTAGTCTTGTGGAATTTCTTGCATCTGAATGGGATGCCCTAATAATCTAGATTATGGATCCATGAGCCCTTAGGGGAAGCCAAAATAATACAGGAGACACTTAGAAACATCAACCTCCACTAGGATACAAGCATAAGTCATATGAAAAACTTTTGAGGAATCTAGATCAACCATCTAGAAATTCCCAATAGCCTCCCCCACATATTCCAAAATAAAATCCAGCCAAAGACGAAGGGGAATATTCAGGAGTCTCACCCATAAGGGTATTTTATTGAAGGACTCAATAAGAGGATCAAACCCTTGATGCCAAGGTTTGGCCATCAGAGAGAAACACTCCTCCCAATAGAAACAACTATCACACAAAATAGTTTTCCTATCTTCAGTGTTTTCAAAATTTACACTAAAAAACCCTTTGTCACAAGGTAAATCTGAATGAAATCATATAAAATGGGTTCCCAATGTTTGGATATCCAAGCATACAGGTCCGATAGAGAGGGCCAAAACCCCCTGAATCTAATGATAGAAGCATTAGAGGAGAAATCCTCCATAGTTTTAAAGATCTCATCTACTATATCATATTCAAGATTAACCACAATGAGATCACTTATAGAGACAAAGTGCACAGAAGGAGAGAAAGAATGGAGGCCCCCTCTAATAGCTAAAGACAAAGCTCCATTGATATTTACCTCAAATGCTGCTATGCCTGCATAAGAGACCACAATACCCTTAAATTTAGAGGATGTCGACAACACCTACACAACTCCCCTAATGAGAGTAGCCACACCATCCAATGCATAGGCATGAGAATTCAAACCCGACGGGTGGTAGTTAGCAGTGGCAACAAAGTTCATCACAAGAGCCCAAAAGTTCTAACTGTTTGGACAAAATTGTTTTTCTCTAGATTTGATTTAATTTTAATCTCAAGTTTTAGTATACCAAATTTCAATTTTTCAAAAGCTTCTTTCATCTGACTCTCATTCTATCATTTTTCACCAATTTCAATGTTTGGAGTTTTTCATGAAGAAATTTTAGTAAATCTTCAACAAATTTTTTTTAGACAGAGCTCTTTTAAATGACTCTTACATGTAGCACATATCCAAGGTGTAACATTTGTTGAGTATTTTGGAGTACAAGTATCATTGGGTGGGGTGGTGAATCATTAATACATATATGTTTAAACCTTTTAGACAAATTTCAAATTTGAACTTGCAAACCTAAAAACTAAAATCATTAAAAACATTGTAGTAATATAACATTGAAAGAGAAACAACCAAAAGAAACTTTGACACAATTTTTTTGTCCTGAGTAGAAAAACCTTCGGGTAAAAAACCACTTGAATTGCCTCACTAGCTTATGCCAAAATATTTTGTATAATGCCTCACTCGTTATATGTCTCACTGATAATGCTATCTTAGTGATAGTCTTTTACCAAATGCCTCACTAGATATACTTTCTTTTGTCACAATTTGATATCAAAACACAAAGTTATGTCTATGTTTCTCTTAATACATGTTCTAGTCTCATATCACTGAGTTAGAACCAAATGTAACAATACAACAGGTAAAAATGTACTTCACACAATATATTATTGATTACACACACACACACAAACATATCTATTTTTAGATCAATAATATATCATACAAAGATCCTCTTAAAAAAAGAAGATTTTGAAAAATTGAAATCTGGTATACTGAAACTTGAGATTAAAATTAAATAAAATTTAGATAATATCAATTCTCTCCAGAGGATTATCTACCGAAAGGTTACTTTAACTGATTTCCACAAGAGACTAGAATATGAAATCAATTATGTAAAAGCTACCATTGTAGATATTATAAATATTTTTTGAACCTGTGTTCGTTGGCCTCTGATAACCATTGGTGTACAAAAGATAATTTCTGAACTAGAAGATGAGATTCAATAGATTATTGGTGAAATTGATCCTAGAGTTAATGATGATAAGGGATTTCATCTTGAATTAGTAGCACTGAAAATTCTAATAACAAAAACCAAAGCACCTCTCTCTTTATCACACTGCAATTTTGTCAAAGGAATGTATATATATTACACAATCAACTATCAATATATGTCTATAGAGAGGGTAACACACTTGATGATTGTTTAGCTAATTTGGGTTGTGGTAATGTGGAATTAGATACTTATATAATTGATTGTTCCTTGATAAATTTCCCAAATCTTCTGACAATTATTAAGGATGAAACTTCTTCTTAATATGCTCTTTTCTAATATATTTATACATGTATGTGTGCACTGATATATGTATGTACATATATTGGGAAATAATGTTCATATTTTTTTCAAATGTATCTATATATATTTGTGGGCATTGTACACTTAGGTGGGCACTGTTATATGTATGTACATATATTTGGAATTATATCCGGGATGTTTTTTCAAATATATTTTTATATATTTGTGGGCGTTTACATATGTGTACACTTATATTAGTTTGAGACGTTCTTTGGTAGACTCTTGTTATTAATTGTTGTCTTATCATATTTTTTTACATATGGTTCAAGACGGTAGTTAAGGAACCCATTGAGTTTAGCGTGATCATTATTAATCCTTCAGACCCTTTTATCTAATAATGCTTGATGTGATTGAAGAAAATTATCTGTATATTTTGGATGATTTGTTTTTTCTTCGATCGTGTGGGTTTTATGTTTATGCATTGGTCATATATTCTCACGGTACCTGGCATATCTTTCATTTATCGCTCAATTTTCATAAGGTATTATGTGACATCGATTGTGTACTTATTTTTGTGGAAGTGATGGATAATTATTTCATAGTAGGGCTTTGGATGCATTTATATCCTTCTGTCCGTAAAGTTATGTCATTTGCAAATAACTCTTTGTCATTTCATAGTTTTTCAATACTCGACTGAGTGCAGGATTTCTTTTATTCTAATTTTGGTAAATGGTTGTGCGTCCTTCTCACTTGGTAGGCATTAGTACCAAGGTTGAAATTTTTTTGTCCTCTAATGCATTGCATATGGATTACTATCCTCGTAATTTCAAAAAAAAAATTGGAGGTTGAAAGTTGGGAAAAACCATTTCTGGGTCATATAAATGATGAAATGTTTGCCTTAGTTTTCATGTGTTAATGTCTTCATGTCTGTAGAGATATTAAAAGGGTAATTTGGTCTAATATTCTATTCCCTCTAGGTAAGCATACCATTTTCCCCTCTCAAATTTTATCAATTTTTTCTGTCTAATGCGTTCGATTTACTTCAGTCTCCTTTCCTTTTGGACTTGATTGTCAGTCGATATATCAAAACTAATTTTTTTAGTAATGAAAAATTAGGAAGGGTTGTTAAGAAAATATGATTTGTGGTGGGAGGGGGGGGTGCTGTTCTCATTGGATCATTATTCCACCACCATGCTTTGCTGAATAATCAGGGGGTTTATGCAGTTTATGAAAGTATGAAGAAGCCTCTTGAACGTAACTCTTTTAGGATGGTCAAAAGTGAATTGCATCAATATGGTAGTTTTTTGGGAAAGGAATACATAAATGGTGTTCATTTGATTGTTTATGGTCTGTTGGATCTTTTGGAATAAGATTCAATCCCTAATTATGCCAATATGGATAATTTGATTCCAACAACGACTTCTTCTCCCCCTTTGAAACAATTTCCTGGTCACAATTAAAATATCTATGGTGAATTTTCTGACATGTAGAACCTTCAGTGAGGCGTGGGTGGCTCCTTCTCAATACCCATGGAGGAATACATTTTTTTACTCATATTTTGTTGCAGTATAATATGTTCATGGTTGCAGGACATATCATTTTTTGATTAGCAGGTGGGATGCTACATATGCTACTGACCTCGTGATTCATTCTTTTTCTTCGGGATGAGGATATCTTTCTTCTCTCCTTAATTTTTTTGATCTAATTGCCTTTTGCCAAGATGTAAAATATGTGTTGATGAAAATAATGTACTATCTTAGTAGGGGTTCGTGTGCAAAATTGCTCCATTTTTGGGTGAATTTTGATTGTAACTAGCTTTGACTAGCTGGGGAGGCTCCTTTAGATCTTTGATACACATACTTGGATCCTATTTTTTTTTAGCAATGACCAGAGTTTTTCTTTCTGGTTCTTTTCTCCGGGAGCTCTTATTGAACCAGTGTAAAAAATAAAATTATTAATAATATATATATGTATGTATAGGTATATATATGTATATATACATATATATATACACACATATATATATACATATATACATATATATACACATATATATCATATATATACATATATACATATATACATATACATATACACACACACACACACACGTATATGTATATTATATGTATATATATGAAGTTGTAATGGCACCTTTTTTGAAAAAAATGATAGCTATTTAAGTAACTATCATATTATAGTTAAACAATAGTATAACTTCAAATATAATTGATTAAACGAGCTAATAATCATATTTCAAATCTCCTTAAAAAATAAATTCACTTTTTATCTAAGATAATAACCTTTTTCAAAAATAGAAATCTGCATATATTCTTTTTCCAAAATCCTTAAACATGTCTTCGAATTGAAATCATAAACCATATCTAATTGCAGTGTTCAAAATATTTCATGCATGCATAACAATGTATCATGTAAGTCAAAAACCCATGTATGTAAAACCAAAATGAACTATGGATACCAAAGAATCAACCAAGATTCGGAAAACAAACCCAAAACTACACAAATCCAACCACGAGTTTCAAATGAACATAGAACCATCAATTGTTTTTTCAATTCTTTAAACCCAACCAAGAATATGAAAAATTGACTCAGGGATTTAACAAAATGAAACATGAAGATTCTTTACACTAAATCCAATTAGGGTTTAGAAAAACAACAAACTCAACCCACAAGAAACTTAACTAGGGCTTCCAAGAATCACGAGGAAATAATATAGATACTTTGACATACGTAGTACCCTTAACCGGGGTTTAAAATGAACAAAATAATTAAACCCCTATATGCATGGATATGCAAATAAACCTAGATATAAAAATACATGAGTAGATAAAAAAACATAATGCATGATACTGAAACAAAAAAACAAAGGATGAAAATGAATACACCTGGAAAAATCTCATACTAAAAAATCTTCTAGTGATCCTGATGATCTCTATGCTTCACACCTCTTAAAAATTTCACCAAAGAAACTATCAAGTACCATAACCTCCTTCTCAACCAAACACTCTATGATGGCCATGAACTAACTCAACATCCTGTAACTACAAACTATCTTTCCCTATGTTGACGGGACTTTGTGACGGCCATGCCAACTTTCCCTAAAGAGGTTTACCAAAGAACAAGCACTCATGGCATCCAAGCACCTGATAGTCATGTCACGATGGTGCAGGAGTATCTTAGTTTGAAAAGTGACTGTTTATATTGAGGGGATAGTTGGTTTTAACTCGTCAACCATTCTGAGAACTTCAAAAGACATGGAGTTTCCTGCAAGAATGTTTGGTTTGACAAAGAAAATACAAAAAACCCAATCAAAGTTAGGATAAGAATCTATCTGTAGTCATGTTATACATTTCCAAAATATCAACAAATCTCTAGATAAAGGACTAACAATAAATACTGATTGTATACATGATTATCAATCCAACATACATCAGTAGCAAAGTAAAGTATTTTATCTAATCAATAAAGAATAGGAGTGGAGGACATAAGGAAGCATACAATATGAAAAGTATTCACTAATTCCAGACCCAGAAACAACGCAAACTATGGTACCAAGAGAGGTTTCTCATTCATTCATTAAATTTTAATATCCAAAATCACTGGTGATTACATTCATGGCTCAAAGGGAACATTAATCTACTAAAAGTTGAACAAAGTAACTAAACCTAAGAACGTCAAGATATTAATCACTTATGGACATCAAAATCATCAATTCTCTAACCCTTGAAATGGTGCCAAACTTATTGCTTAGAGACAAGACTATCTACATCGGGGATCCAAACTAAACACCCTACTTACATACATTAAATTAAAATATTTAGAGCCAGTAATACCCACATTGTCATAATCACCTTACTATATACAAAAACTTGAGAAGACAAAAGAAGAAATATTGAAGGAGAAGGGTCTGGGAAATTTTCTATTGGAAAGAGTGCCCTCATACTTGTAGACGTGTTAGTACACTTTGGATGAATTAGGCCATACACCTCATAAAATCATTTTCAACTCTTGGTCTTCGAGTACCATTCCTATATGCCAGGGATTAAATGTTGGAGTGGTGCCTTGGGAACTGGGAGACATTTGTAATAATATTTCCTTCCTCTATCACTATCAGGCCACAAAGTATTAACCCAACCTCTAAAAAAAAATCTTGGACAATGATCGGTCAACTCCAGAGAAGCCAGGAATGCAGACCACTATACAAAACACAAAATTGGAACCTATAATTCTAGGCTTCGAGAGCCTGTGATCAAAGAATAAAGAACCATGCCAACCAAATCCTTCCGAGGAGAGAGATTACTAGAATCTAGAAAACTTATTGATCTTTGAGATTTTGATAGGACTCCAAAATCTGGAGTACACCTTCCTCCTCCATGTCCTTCAAACAATCCCAGTGGTCAATAGCATTCTTAAGATTATCACTGACACCCCAAATTTTATAAATTGGTCCACCAAAGTTTCCAATGTGAGGACAATAGCATCTAGGAAGAATAAGATATGACACCATGTGGTGGTGGTATCATGGTCCAAGGAAGCGATGGGCATCACATAACCATGGATGGTAGACAAAGATGACACAACAACTCTAGTGGCCAGATTGTAATTTTTGGCCAGGAGCAATATTAGCTCTGGCACCTATATTAAGTAAGGAAAACTAGCTTCTTGAATGATTCTGCATGTCACTAAGTTGACTGATATCGAGTCATTAGCTCATTGCTATTGGTGGATTATTTTGGATGACACTTTTCAATTCAGTCCAGGTGCCAAAATCTATATCTATGATATCTCTCATGGTAGATTCAATTTAGGATCCTAAAATTATCCTTCCTTTCTTATATTTGAGAACTAATGGGAGCTTCTCCAATGCCTTTTCTACCTTGGAATTTTTGGCAATACCTGCTAAGGCGCTCAGGAGTTCAGGACTTCCTGGAGGTGATCCAGCTGCAGCCATTTCTTTCTCACTTTGATATGGACCTACAAGAATGGACAACCGTCAATACATATAAAAAAATTTTAAGCAAGAATCCTGAGTTCCAGAACTTAGGGAATTATTTTCACCTACCATGTTGGGAAAGAGTATGTTAGTTACCATTTGAGAATACTGGGAACATTGCCTCTGTTGTAAGAAAACCATAAACATATAAAACCTGTTCAAGACTACAAAGACCCAAAAATGATGATTTGAACAACAACCATGGTGGGTATGCTGAGGATTACCAAGACACCCAGAGACCAACATTCTAAAAAAAGGTAGACACCAGCGATGGGAAAAGGTGACATTCATACTAAATGACCACAGTGCCATATTTTAACATGTGTACATCCACTAAGGTAGAGTAATGGCAATCGACTGACAGCTGGTCTAGTATGAGTGATATGAAGGCCATTTGAGATGGATTTTAAATTATCATTCATGGGAATTAATGCTACCATTAAGATGGATATGACAAAGGAGAGAGAAAATTAAAAATGAGTCATTGAGCTCATGAGCTTGTTGACGGGACTTTGGTGACCGGGTCTGCCAACAGTCGTAAGTTGTCACCGGGTACTGGGGTACCGGCCAACTTCGCCTGCAAAAGTTGTCTGGGGAAATAAGATTCCCCGGGCCTCCAAGCACCTGAGTGTCGAGTCTCAATGATGTGGGGCTCAGTTGGGAGATGTGACTATTTTTGAGGGGGATAGTTGGTTTCTTCAACTCATTCTCTTCGAGGATTTAGGAAGGTGAGGTTTCTCCAAGCATCTTACACTTAGAAAATAAATTAAAAAAGATCTTGCAAGGTTAGAAGTATTTCATATACCTATAGTCATGTTTAGACATTCAATACATCAATAATGCTCTGATATAATACACTAAATACTGAATAAATACACAACCATCAGTTCATATTTAATCAGTAGCAAGGAAAAGGAGGTCGTTAATCTACTTAAAGTATCAGAGTAGAAGACATGAAGAAAAAAAAACATAAAATACCATTAACTTAGAAGACAAAGTGCCAACAACGTCATTGCAAGAACTCTCTCTTCTTCATTAACATTCCTTCCAGCAAGCACTGGTGCATGGTACAATGGCGGCTCCAAGGGAGAATCTAACTACTAAAAGCTTTAAAGACTAAGAAGCATTGACCTCTGTAACTAAAATGAAAATATTTCTTCTCTATTACTATGGACTGCAAAATATCAATTTTTCCGACCCTTGGAATAGGGCTAGACTTGCTATTTATACACACTTGCATCTAACCCTAACCCTAACTCATATTACAATGTACAATAGAATATATTATCTGGGGGCCGATACTACCTGCACCACCCTACAAAAGACCTAGAGATGGAATAGGCCTATCATGTCAGAAGAAAAGATTAAGAAGTGAAATAGAAGAATCAACTTTGAGAGGGGAGCTGGGAAGGAGAAAGAGAAAAAATGATCCCCTGGGGATCCAGGCTACATGCCTCATAAATGGGAAATGTGGAGCCCTGTCTCCAATGCATTAGGTGTACATCTGAAGAGGCACCTCGATAAAATCATCTGTCAACAAACATCTTGTCAATCTGACGTGCCTTGATGTAGTCATCTGCCCTCTAACAACCTTTGACAATCCTTATTATCTACTACCCACTTCTGGAAACCTTAATTAACTGCTTTGAAAGTGACCGGTCAGCCTCAAAGACTGAGACACGGGTCACTGAAAGAATACAAAATATAGGATCCAGGACTCTGGGATCTGGGAACTTACATCCCAAAAGAATAAAGAACACAAACACTTGTATTTCCTCTGGCCTCTGGAGAAACTTTATTGCTGCTTGTTATCATTGAAGGTCTGGAGGAGGTGGGAGATTCCATCTTCATCAACTTCTTTAAGACCATACCATCGGTACTTGGCCACTTTGATCTGTTCTCCTAGGTCTAGGACATTCCCTTTAAACTCATTAGCCATTTTTTCCGCATCGTGACCACTAAGTACCATGTGAGTTATTCTCAACATCTAGGTGCCATCTACTCCCTCCAGGGATTGATATCTTGATTGCATCAGTTCGTCGAACTTCCCCAAGACATACTCCTCTGGTGTGCAAGTATCAGTGATGAAAGGCTCAGCTCCAGAGACCTTCATAACAAAAGACTTATATAAATTAAAATAATATTGCACAGTGTTAATATTTTCCCGCAGAGTTCCCACTAGTGGCTTGATTACCCCCAATGTGAGGTCAAGTGTGGAGTGTTGGGTCCTCACAAAATTGAACGACTCTTCACCCAGAATTCCAGACTTAGAAACTACTTCCTCTCCAAGGCCGAGGAGTTCTTACAATTCTACCTTCCAGGCTTCATAATTTTCTATGTCACCCTCCCATATTTTAACAGTGGTTTCAGCTTGATGCAGGACGTGTTGGGCCGCATAAAAGTCTAGGAGGGTGGATATCAGGAAATGTTGGACATTTTCAATCTATAAAGAAACCCACTCATCTACTGCCTGGGCCTTATTCTTCATCACCCTCAATGAATCTATGTCACTTTGCGGTAGTGGCGCATCAGATTTGGAGGCCTCCAGAGGAATGACACTAATGGGCTGGGCCAGCTCAGTTAGTAATCCCATAAGGTTTGTAGTCTTCTCTTTTTCTTTCTTGAGCCTTTGGTCCTCCTTTTCATAACAGGATTCCACTACCTTAGTCGCCTCCTTCAAAAATTCTACCTCACCCTATTTTCCCCTCTTTCCTAGTGATATCTTCGTGATGTTGTAATCTCTAGCCTCGGTGGTTGCCTTGTCAGCATTTGGGGGAGGCGTTGCTACTACTGCAAATTTTTCTCTGCACGACCTGGTTTGAAGGGTATGAACTATTTAGGCTTTCTTGGCCTTCAGTGGATCCTGGGCTTGAGCCATCATCTCAGCCAGAGAAAGATGAGCTTTGGGGGTCGGCGGAGCTTTTCTTTTCTTAGTTTTGACCAACCATTGTGGCGGTAGGGGTGGCTTATTTACCAAAGTTTGTTCCTTGGGTTCTTCCCTGACATCTTGTTGTCATTCTCCTTTAGTGGTATGGGTCTCGCCCGGCACCCTCTCTGCACCTTTTGATTCATCGGTGACATCTTTCCTGGTGACATTTATTTCTTCAGCCCCATGATTTATATCTTTGGCTTCACCTGGGCCCTCATCTGCGGTCCTGGGGGTTTCTTCCTCTTGTTGTTCCTCTTGTTTATTAGTCTCTTTTGCTGGGATTTTTTCTTCCATTGGTATATCCTTTGGCAATGGGGGAGGTACCAGGCCAAAATTTAGCATTTGAGCCATAGTTATTACCTTCCCAAAGGTCATTTTGGGGAGTGGCACTTGGAATGCGACGGCTGAGGTTACGGTTGCTATTGTAGGTTTGGTTCCCTCAGCGGATGCCATTTGTTCACTTTACTTCTGTTGGTCCACTCTCGTGTTCTATATCTCTGGGACCTCAGAGGCAATCTCTTGTTCTATTTTCTTCTCTTCCTCCATCCACTCTTCTTGCTCCTACGTAGGTTCTTGTTCCAGAGCTTCTTCCTGTGTTGGGACTTTGGCCTCTGTTTGCTCGATGTCCCCTTGTAGATTACCAAACTCGTTGGTTGTAAAAATATCATTGAATTCATCCTATGGGGAAGGATGGGCTGGGACATCTGTAGGCTCTGGTTCCCTTTTTGGTTCCGGGGAGTTAGAGGAAAGGATCTCAACTTGTGGGGTCTGGGGCATCCCCAGCTCTAGCTCTATCTTGGGATTTTGGTTAAGCCTCTTCTTTCTTCTTGTGACTAAGGGTGGTCCCACATCCATTAGTGCTGCTTATTCTTCTGGGTCCACCCCCATTTCCTTCACCATTAATGCTGCTAGTGAGGGGGAGGAAGGCAGACGGATGGGTCTGGTCATTGACGCTGGGGTTGCCAGCCGCGTGTTTATTTTGTCTTTCATCTATTGGGAGGCTACTAGCAACTGCTTTAGCTGCTCCTTTATGAGGACCTCTTGCATAGTGGGAGTTGTCATTATTCCTTTCCCTTTATCTCATCCCTGTGAAGAAGTCCCGGCCACTGGGGTTAACTTTGGTATCGGCTGGGCAGCTTGGCGGACACTCCCGGGGCACACCTTCTTGAAGTAGGCATGGCTGCATTTGACCACCTCGTAGGTGAACTCTTCAATAGTGGGCCCTTCCTAGGCATCTTAGTCCATTGGTGGGAGGGCCAATTTATCGATTCCCTTTGCTTTGTACTGGGGATCTATCATGGAGCCAACGTATGAGAAGTCTTCTGAAAATCTCTAGAGCTTCAATCTTTCCATCATCCCTGCGGTCATTCTGACATAATGCCACCCACAGACTTCCACGTTGTCCTGAAAATATTCCCAGAAGTCTTCCATGTGATATTGATGGGGCTCTGATGCCCAGGGAAGTGCCGTTGAAATATTTGCATGTGGATCAAAAAATTTTGTGCTAAGTAAAATTCTGCCAGGTTATAGCTTTTAAGCTCATTATCTGCTTCTTTGGCGGTGGCCAGACTGCATGATTAATTCCCACAAGTGATTGGGAATGGAATATTTGTTACCTTCTTCAAGGCATAGAATGCATGCAATTTCATTATCTGCCTGCAATACTCTAGGAGAATTATCTTGTCCCCATAGTGCTTGGGCAACAAGTAGGGTTTCCCAGAGAAGCCGATCACCCTTATGTATGTATGTTGTTGAAATTGTATATAGTAATGGCTGTAACTCCAGACCAAATTTATCGCCTCTATAGACAGGTGATATCCTACATCCTGAGTGGGTGTGAGCAGGTGGTATTAATCGAAAGCATCGTTTACCTAACAAAAATTAGGGAAGCTGGCCTCCCATTGAATCTATGGAAATAGTCCCAAGGGGCCTTCTAGCCCAGGCCAATTGTGAGTATGCCCTTTGTGAGTAACCCGTTGGTGTGGGGTTGTTGTTGTGCCAGGGCCCAGAGAACATAGGAAGTCATATAAAACTTCTTCTTTTGGACTATCTAAAGGAATTGGGAGTCCACATGGTTTGAGATTATGGCGGCCCAGTCAAAATACTCTTCACTCATGTTGATACCAAGAAAGAAGTAATACATCCACCCAAAGAATTCTCGGGCATGCTGTTGCCCGAACACCCGGCATAATGCTATCATCCCCATCTGGATGCTTTCTTTGAACTCAGACCTGGGGATTTCTAATTTCATCCTCTTGGGGTCCCTCTTTGGGACCTTAAGACAATGATTGTTCATGTATATATGGGCCACCTCCTCTAATTGCTTAAATTGGGCCAAGGCATCTGACCAGGTGACCACAGCTAGTTTTTCAAATTGAAGGATTCCCAAGCCCCTCTAGAAGGTATCAGGGTCGAGGGACACCATGGGAGTAGGATACCCAGTGGGTTTCAGTGCCGCGAGCATGACAGCCTTGACAGATGTATTCTAGTGGGATGCAAGTGTAAGAATAAGCTCTGGTGACTGCACCAAGCACGGGAAACAAGCTGCCTTGAGAATCCCAAAATTTCTAATTTTAATGGCCAATGGATTATTGGCCTGGCACTGGATGTACATCATTTTCACCAAGGCCTGCATCTCGGGCCTTGTCCCGATGCTGGTGTCGATGAGGAGTTTGAATTTGGACTCAATCTTTGAGCCCATGATGATGTTTTCCTTCACGTATTTCATGCTCATGGGCAGTTTCTCAAGAGCCTTCTCTATTTTAGACCTAACTGCTACTTTGGTAACCATCGTAGAAGGAAGTTTCAAACTCCCGGGTGGTGAAGATGTGGAAGCCTCAGACATGTTTGAAAGTTTGTTGTTCTAGGAACCTACAAGGCAAGGTGACCATTAGAACATATAGATAAACAAAAACTCTGGGGTCCAGAGATCTTACCATCGTGGTGCCCGCTTTCCTGAAAAGTTAGCTTAGTTCAAAAAAAATCCTGGAAAGTATATATATATTTTGCAAACTTAGACATTTAACCAACATCCAGGTCTAGAGGTTTCATCACACTCAGTAAAAGCAAGACATAGGTTGGGTGATGGTAAGAGACTCAGAGTCCGGGGAAATAATCGTTGGAAGGTGTGCGCAAAAAGTGAGTCGTCAGACCCACGTGGGTGCCACATAGGTACGACATAAAAAGAAGTTATGGTGACGACGGTGGAGCCAACTGTCTAAATGCACAAAAAGTGAAGGCCACTTGGAAAAATTTAAATGCACACATGGGACATAAATGAAGGATAGGCTAGTTTACGGAGGAGAGAGAAAACCACCTAGTTGAAACTGGCCGCGAGCCAAGTTTCAACCAGATGGTATTCTGCATAGAGCGAGCTCGCAAACTAGAAACTAGAAACAAATGCAGAACGACGTGCTTGATAGACTACCAATCAGAATATACATAGAATATACACTATATATAATAGGTTCAAAGGGTATATACATGCAGAACATAAGGATACACAAAAATATACATCAAATCTACATATATACACACAAAGCGCAGAGCGGCTATTTACAAAAACCAGACAACTGTACAAACATTTACAATTTTTACAATATCCTACAGACTATAATACATCATCATAGAGGGCGAACCACCCTCTGGCAGAGCCGACCCACCAATGGGTGGTGAACCAGAATGAAACACAACAAAACGCAAAATAACATGAAAGCTAGACAAAACCAAAAAGCCGGAAAATAGAAAAGGAAGGAAGGCACCAACCTGAAAACAAAGAAGGGAAAGGAAAGGAAACCCCCGTGAATTCTCTACAACAACTTCTACCATCAGATGATCGCCACTTACCACCACAAACCACTCATAATTGTTCAGACCAGCTTGGAATGGCTCACACTAGATTATCACTAAATCGCTGTAAAATCGCTCTCAAATCGCTTAGATTGCTTAAGTGTTTTAATCTCGGTAATTGTGAAAATGACAGGTGATTTCTACTTATACCCATGGTAAAAGTAAGTTACCTTTCCTTCTGCAAACTCTGGATAGACAGACCTCCAGACTCTGGGCCCAGGGATTCCATGCAACCATATCTTCTTACAAAAAGAAGGCATCATGGCAAAGAATCCTGGAGTCCAAAATCTAGTTTTGACAAAGGATGACCAACTTCGGGACCAGGTCCTAGAGACATGCAAGACAAACAAAAACAAAAGCAACACCGTGGGGAAGAAAACCCCAGAGAAGGAAAAGAAAGAAAATAGGAAAAAAGACAAGGCAAGAGCCAAAAATAGAAAGAAAAAAAGGGGGGACCCAACATTTTGCACACAAAATTTAGGGACGGGGATGCAGGGCATAACAAATGGTGACTATCTAGAACGAATGCCTTAGTGCATTTGAGAACTACATAATCTCTGGTTAGCAAGACTAGAACAAATCGTACTCAAAGTAATCTTACACGTAAAGAGTAATATGTCTGAGAAAATCTGGCCATACACAATTTAGTCCATGATCCTTTCATCAGTGGTGAAGTGTGTGCTTTGAAAGGAAATCAAGCCGATGAAATCTGGGAGAAGCAGAGAACAGGCACTAAGCATATCAAACCCTGAAGTCATCAGATTTTCTCTTTTCCCCCGGAGACTGGATTTTTTGTCCCATTTCTTTTTCTTGTTATTCTTTATGTTTCTGGGTTGGAGGGCGGTACTTCTTTCACCATTAAGCTTAAGCTTAGATAATTTTAATGGTGGTACTTCTTTCACCCTTCCACCTATTTTTATGCTAAACAGGGGAGAAAAACTCTGGACCTAGGCAGGATTATTTTAAAGTTCAAGTTTGGGTCAACCAACTTATTACAACCGCTCTACCCTCTGTGTCCAATTACTTGTTCCTTATTTTAGTTCACTGATTACAAAACTTCCAGAAATAAACCCAATGAAGATTACTCATAATGTACTACCAAACTTGTAAAATAACTTCGGAGACTGGACCGATTCCATCATGCTAACAATAGATTCTTAAGTTTGCCGTGCTGAAGACAATATCCTGGAGACCAGATGTTACGCAAAGCATTCCAATCCTCACAAAAGGGGAACAAAATGCCAGAACCCAAAAACAAGACAAGAAAATAAAAACAACCAAAGAAAAAGGACAGTCCTGGAGGATGGCCAACAAGACTACCTACAAAGAAAGGTACCTCCCAACAAGGCACCAGGAAAGGGATATTTACAAGCCAGGAATGTTACATAAAATACAACTTTGGGCAAACTCACCTTATTTGAAATAATTCTTGAGAAACTATCCATTGACGGGCAATGGGACAAGTTCTCTAGTCATGGTGTTAAGGTGGTAGGTATTTTCCTTGTAGATCTCTGAGATTAGATATGGCCCGAGCCAGAGCTGTTGGAACTTGGTGTGCTTGCCTTTCTTTTTCTAGGCCTTATCCCATAGCAGGACCAAGTCTGAAATCTGAAAAGCCTTTTATTGGGCTTTGCAGTCAAACCACCTCTTTACCACTGCTTGATGATGCATGAAATGTTCAAGGGTCACATCTCGTTGTTCTTCCATCAGCACCAGGTTTAGAAGCCGAACCTCCACGATGCTATCCCGGTTGCTAAATTCCTGTGTAAACTACAAAACTAGGATTTGTAAGTTGATTGGGAATACTGGGTTCTGGCCATAAACCAAATAGAATGGGGATGTTCCCAGGGCAGCCTTAATTTGAATGCAATCCCCCCAAAGGGCAAATTTCAACTTTTGGTACCAATCCCGAGGATTCTTTTCTAGCAGGTGTTTGATCACTTCAAGTAGATTTTTATTCATAGATTCAGCAACACCGTTTCCCTAGGGGTAATAGTTGCTGGAAATATTCAGAGTGATCTTTTGATTGTAGGTCCACTCAAGTAATTATGCTAAAGAAAATGCTAGACCATTGTCACATACCAAAGCAAAGGGCATTTCGAATCTTGTGACAATGTTTTCTTCCAGGAATTTAATAACTACATCTGCCATGTTGTTTTTGCAAGGTATAGCTTCGGACCACCGAGTGCAGTAATTAGTAGCAGTCAGGATGTACCTGTGGTTGGCAGATGAGTTGGGGTTGATTTCCCTGATGAAATTAAATTCCCATTGGGCGAAGGGCCTAGCCTCAAAGATAGGTTTAAAGGCATTGCCAGGTTACGCTCATGATGCATCGCAGTTTGGCAAGTGTGGCATCTTTGAATGTGAGTGTAAACATCTTTAAATATACAGGGCCAATAGTATCCTACCCAAAGGATTTGATGGGTGGTGGTGTCTACTGAGCCATGCCCGGTTCGAAACTGCACATGGAATTCATTTATCATCTTTGCAGCTTGGTCTCTGTCAATGCACCAGAGGTACACTCCCTCGTAGTTCCTGTGGTAAAGCGCAAAGTTTTTGATCATGAAGTGAGAACTTTTCATCTATAGGGCACAATTTTTATTGGGAGGTAACCCCTCTAGGCATTTTTTGTTTAGCAGTAGATATACCAGATTGGTATACCACGGGTCTTGAGTGATCGACTCCACCGTATAAGTCTGACATTCTATGTGGGGAGTCTCTTCTTCCATTGCTTGACTTAGTCCCTAGCCTTGGACTGTCTTCATGGGTTGCATTTCCAAGTCATATTCCTAGAGGATGGCCATCCATTTCGCCCATCTTTCACCTAATTCACTCTGCATTAGCAAAGATTTTACAGCTTGGTCTGGGATGATAGCATGCACCATGCTTTGGAGATTATAATGCAAAAATTTCTTCACGACGTGAACAAGAGCAAAGGCCTACTTTTACAATGATGAATACCAGACTTCAGCATTCTTGAAGGGGGAGCTCATGAAAGTTATGGGTTTCTCTTCCCCTTCAACCTTTTGAGTTAACACTGCCGTGGCAGAATGCAGTGAAGTAAAGGAGTAAATGTAAAATAGAAGGGAGTAGTGTGGACTAGCCAGGACAGGCACCTCTGTTATCATCTGTTTAATCTGGGTAAGTGCCCGCTTTTCTTCAGGACTCCACTCAATCTTGGTATCCCTTTTTATCATTTCATTGAGTGGTTTGACTATCTCAGTGAATCTAGTGATGAACTACCGGACAAAGTTGATCTATCCAAAGAAAGATGACATCTCCTTCTTTCTGCCGGGCATTTGTAAGTTTAGAAATGCTTCAACTCTCTTGGGGTCAATGGATATACCCTTCTTAGAGACAATATTCCATAGCAACTTCCCTTTAGTGACCCCAAATATGCACTTCTTAGGGTTAAGGGATATTCCATACCGATGACATCTCTCACAGATCTGGGCGAGGTGGGTGGAATGGTCACGCCTGTCCCAAGAAAAGATGGTCAAATCATCCATGTAGATGATTATGCACTAATTCACAAGTCCCTCAAACGCAATGTCCATGGCCTTTTGAAATGTGGCTCCTACGTCAATTAAGACAAAGGGCATCCTCCTATATGCAAACGTTCCACACTTGGTGGTGAACGCCATTTTCTCTCTATCTTTGTACTTAACCATGACTTGGTTATATTTGGATTACCCATCCAAGAATGACATCATTTGGGACCCATTCACTATCAGCAACACCTCATCCAATGAGGGGATAGGGTGATTATCTTTCTTGGAGGCTCTATTCAAATTTCAAAAATCTACGCAAAGGCAAATTTCACCACTTTTTTTCCTAACAGGGACCAAGTTGGCAACCCGCATAGTATGCCAGATTGGAAAGATTATTTGGGCTGACAGTAATTTTTCCACCTCTTGACGAATCAGAGGCTTGATCAAGGGGTTAACAGGTCGTTGCATTTGCCAAAAAGGCTTAGCATCAGGTTTTAAGGGATGGCATGAGTCATAATGGATGTGTTGTATGTTTTCAAATCCTCATATCCCCATGCGATTATATCTATGTATTCTTAGAGAACCGTGAGAATCTTCTCCTTCTCCTCAAGGGAGCAGGAGGTGCCAATGTGTATCATCTTTTCCTCACTAGGCTGGCCGATGTTTACTTTTTCAAATTTCCCTCCCTCAGAGGAGGATGACATCTTCTCCCGGCCCCGAGGGTCCAAGTCAAAGATTCATTCAAGTGCAACCATCCCCTTCCTGATGGTGTTAGTGGGTAGGTCCATGATCTAATCATCTTCATCACCCTGTCCAGTATCATCATGGTCTCGTTCCTCCACTATCTGGTCCTCAAAGTTTCCAACATTGGCCATGAAGGCTAGGATATGCTGATCATCCTCAAAAACCTAAAAGTGGGTGACATTGTCTAGAATGGACAGGGTGGGGATCATCTCAACTAAAAATCTCCAGAGTCGGGAGCCGGCCATGGGCTCAAGTGTGCTGGCAGAAATAGCGAGGGCATCCAGAACATAATTCCATCACCGGGGAATAAGATCAATGCCAAAGGCATCAAAATATTCAATAAGGATCCAAGCGCAATTGTGGTATGTGGCCAGTCTCTTGTCATGACATGTATATTGACTCTGGACCTGTTTGACAACCAACTCCAAATCACCCAGCGCCTAGAGATGGGTGATTCCTTTCCTTAATGCAAATAAGAGGCCAAGGACCAAAGCCTCGTACTCTGTAACATTGTTTGTATAGTTGAACTGCAGCCTGTAGGACATGAGGAAGGATTTCCCTCATGGGTTGATTAATTCTACTCTAACCCCATAGCCTTGTTTGGACTGGTACCCATCAAACTTAAGGGTCCACAGATCGTTACTTGTAGTCTAGAGCTGGGGAGAGGGAGTAGTCTTTAGGTTGCTCTTGGGAGACTTGGGAGGAGCTTCCTCCCACATTGTTGGCACATGGGTGAGGTTTCCCTCTGGAGGGGTTTGAATTTGAGATCCCCAGGGAGATGGCACCGAAGAAGTGCTTCCAATAGGAATACTAGGCTCTGGGGAATCAACTGTGCATTCTTTATTCTAAAAGGCGTCGATGTGCCAGGTAGTAACAGAAAGGCAAAGTTCACACTCTAGCTCTGAATGTTTTTGATAGCGTACCCAGCACCAAGTACTAGACAAGAGTGTAGCGGGGGTCACTGCAGTACCCTGAGAGTCGACCTCAACCCTCAACTTTTCTTCTAGGTCCTGGGTTCTCTATAGAACTACGGGATCCTCCCCGGGGGTGAAGTTGAATGTTAATATTTTAGAAGGTTGGTACACCTAGGGGGAAGTCTCAGAGAAGAAGACCTCACTAACCCTCCCAAATTTGGTATGGGCCTGTTTCATCAGGGGTTCACTCTCAACCCAGATTTTGTTTGATTCTCCTTCCCAGGGGAGCCATAAGTGGGAGAAGTCGGTTGAAAAGTATCCATTCAAGGATTTAGACCAATTCTAACTTAATAACATCCCTTAAGTCTCTGGGATGTCCACCACTTGGATATCAATTATGCTAGCTATCCTGGGGTCCTGGATAAGCTGTATCCAGATGTTCTTCAATTCTCTCACCATTTTCATGGCAGTTTTATCCAGTTGAATCACCGCGTCGTTAGATAGGGTGGGGCAAAATCAGAGCTTCTAGCATATGGATAAGGGCATGATGTTGCCCGAAGCTCTGGAGTCTACTACGGAGTTGTATATTTTTTTGCCTTGGATATTTAGGCCTAGTAGGAAGGGAGGATCTTCATTATTTTCGTAGAAGAGAGCTGCGTTGGCGTCCTCAAAAGAGACTATCTTGGGCAGGCGACTGACGACTTCTAGGTTCCCCAAGAGCTTTAGAAGAGACTTCTTCTACTTGGAACAGTTTAGAAAAACCTCCATCAAGTTCATGGAGGTGGTAGTTTGTTCTAAAGTCTTCGTGATGTCAAACCTTCCTCCCAAAAATTGGTGGCTTGCCTCGGCTAGGTCTTTCGCTTGGTTAGAGCTAGAACCTTTCAGAGGTGTGGGCTGATTGGTCATATTATTCTAGGAAGGAGCGTCCTTGGTAGGAGGTGTTGGCATGTAAAGTAGTCCTTTACCAGCCTAGTTCTGAGTATTGTATGGAGACTACGGGTTGGTGAAGGAATTGGCCTCAAAGGCCAAAATTGATTCATCAAAGAATCCCTACAATTCTGATTCTTCTTCATCTTCTTCGGAGGATCCGAAGAAGATGGTCTCATAGGTGAATGCACTGTGAGTTGACTCTTGCATAGGAGGCTCTGGGGAAGTAGCATCATGCAATTGTTGTTTGTCTAGCTGGGAGATCATCATGACCTTCTCCAGTGTGGTATAGTTAACCTCATTGTGGGAGCCAGTATTGTGAAATCTACACCAATTGATCATGGGCTGGAAGTCTGCAAATGGTGTGAAATGTGATGATCCAGCACCATTTTGGTTGGCATTTTAGTTTAGAGGTGGACCTCTGGTGTTCATATTATTGTTCCATTGCTATTGATTAGGCTGAGGCCCATTGTTGAAGTTTCTTCCCCTGATATTGTTGTTTCATTGGCCAGAGAAAATATTCCCTCTCTGAGAAATAGAATTTTGGGGTGCGTAAGACCCCGCCTTCAGCTGACCCATGTCCACAGTCAGGGTGGACAACATTCGCTGGAGGGATTCAACCTCGACAGTCAATTGCATGTTTGTGTAATAGTGTGATGATTGTTGTTGGTTCCCTGGGAAGGCAACAACATTTGCTGGAGTCGAGGGCAGAAATCATCCATCCACTGATGACTAAAAGAAGGGCACTCTGGGTGGTTGTGTCTGAGGTTGTTGTGCCTGTTGTGGCTGATTCTAAGGGAAAAATTCCAAACCCGGTATTGACTGCGTTTGTGATTGGTAGATGTAGCGGGCTTGCTGGTCTATCGACGGTGGCGGGGGATTCATTGCCATCACGGGGGAACCCATGCTAGATTGGGGTTATACCCCCCAGTGTACGCTGTTCTGCTAGGGATTAAGTTGAAGGGTGTGCTTTGTCCAATCCTGCCCAGGGATTTGTTGAGACCATGGGATAATCCTAAGGCTAGATTGTAAACTTTTGCCAAAGTATCTTGGTCACCCATGGTGGTAGTTCTCCAAAGGAGAGTGGCAACGAAGGGGTCCATCGCGTTGAGATAAGTCTGTATGGTTACTTTCGGGGATGGATGAAAGGGCCTATGTACCTCTTCAGGGTGCATTGGAACCAATGATTGAATTTTGTGAGGGGTTCATTGGGTTCCTTTCTAATGGAGATGAACTGGCTATGGGACCAAGCTGGGTCCACATGTACGTGAAAGGCAGCCAAGAAGGCATCCTCCATGTCCTGCCAGCTGTAGATGGAGTTGGCAGGATGGTTTAGGTACTAGTTTAGCTCACCCTGTCCCAGGGATAGGGGAAACATCTGAGTCATAACATCTTCATGTTGGATCCAGTGTTGGTTCATGGCATCCTTGTATGCTTGTAAGTGTTCCTCTACAGTTCGGGAGCCTAAGTGCTCATATAAAGGGAAAATCTTCTCTGGGTGTGAGGGTAGGTCATTGATTGCACCCAAAAAAGTTCCCATAGGGGACCTAGTGTTACTAAAATATGCAGCCGTTGGTGGAACTAGGTTTTGAGCGGGTTGAACACTGGTTCCCAGGATTGTCTGAGGAGTTTGGATATTTCAAGGTGTACTAGACCCCCAGATGATAGTGGCTAGTGTAGTTTTCATGGTCTGCTTCTTTTGAGCAGGAGGCTTGAGTTTGACAAACCTTTTGGGGTTTGGGGCTGACCTAAGGATTCTCTCAAATTTCACTGGGGAGAAAGACCCAATCCCACTGAAGGCTTGAATCCTAAAACTATGGCTTGGTGAACCCTTAGGAGGTGTAAAATTAGAATCTCGAGGAGGGGATGATTTCATGCCCTACTTCTAGCGCCAGTTTCTGTTGATGTAACTTTGGTGACCGGGTCCGCCAATAGTCATAAGTTGTCACCGGGTACTAGGGTACTAGCCAACTTTGCCTACAAAGGTTGTCCAGGGAAATGAGATTCCCTGTGCCTCCAAGCACCTAAGTGTCAAGTCTCGACGGTGCAGGGCTCAGTTGGGAGATGTGACTATTTTTGAGGGGGATAGCTGGTTTCTTCAACTCGTTCTCTCTGGGGATTCAGGAAGGTGAGGTTTCTCCAAGCATCTTACACTTAGAAAATAAATTGAAAAAGCTCTTGCAAGGTTAGAAGTATTTCATCTACCTATAGTTATGTTTAGACATTCAATACATCAATAATGCTCTGATATACTACACTAAATATCAAAGAAATACACAACCATTAGTTCATATTTAATCAGTAGCAAGGAAAAGGAGGTCATTAATCTACTTAAAGTATCAGAGCAGAAGACATGAAGAACATAAAACATAAAATACCATTAACTTAGAAGACAAAGTGCCAACAACGTCATTGCAAGAACTCTTTGTTCTTCATTAACATTCCTTCCAGCAAGCACTGGTGCATGGTACAATGGCAGCTCCAAGGGAGCATCTAACTACTAAAAGCTTTAAAGACCAAGGATCATTGAGCTCTGCAACTGAAATGAAAATATTTCTTCTCTATTACTATGGACTGCAAAATTATCAATTTTGCCGACCCTTGGAATAGGGCTGGACTTGATATTTATACACACTTGCATCTAACCCTAACCCTAACTCATATTACAATGTACAATAGAATATATTATCCAGGGGCCGGTACTACCTGCACCACCCTACAAACGATCTAGAGATGGAATAGGCCTGTCATGTCAGAAGAAAAGATTAAGAAGTGAAATAGAAGAATCAAATTTGAGAGGGGAGCCGGGAAGGAGAAAGAGGAAAACTGATCCCCTAGGGATCGAGGCTACATGCCTCATAAATGGGAAATGCGGCACCCTGTCTCCAATGCACGAGGTGTACATCTAAAGAGGTGCCTCAAGAAAATCATCTGTCAGCAAACATCTTGTCGATTCGACGTGCCTTGATGTAGTCATCTGCCCTTTGACAACCTTTGACAATCCTTATTAACTACTACCCACTTCTGGCAACCTTTATTAACTGCTTTGAAAGTGACCGGTCAACCTCGAAGACCGGGACACGGGTCACTAAAAGAATAAAAAATATAGGATCCAAGACTCTGGGATCTGGGAACTTATGTCCCAAAAGAATAAAGAACACAAACACTTGTATTTCCTCCAGCCTCTGGAGAAAATTTATTGCTGCTTGTTATCATTGAAGGTCTAGAGGAGGCGGGAGATTCCATCTTCATCAACTTCTTTAAGACCAACCCATCAGTACTTGGCCACTTCGATATGTTCTCCTAGGTCTGGGACATTCCCTTTAAACTCATTGGCTTTTTTTGCTGCATCGTGACCACTAAGTACCATGTGAGTTATTCTCATCATCTGGGTGCCATCTACTCCCTCTGGGGATTGATATCTTGATTCCATCAGTTTGTCGAACTTCCCCAAGACATACTCCTCTGGCGTGCAAGTATCAGTGCTAAAAGGGTCAGCTCTAGAGACCTTCGTAACAAAAGGCTTATATAATTTAAAAGAATATTGCACAGTGTTAATATTTTCCCGCAGAGTTCCCACCAGTTGCTTGATTACCCCCAATGTGAGGTCAAGTCTAGAGTGTTCATTCCTCACAAAATCGAACGACTCTTCACCCAAAATTTTGGACTTAGAAACTACTTCCTCTCCAAGGCCGAGGAGTTCTTCAAATTCTACCTTCCAGGCTTCATAATTTTCTATGTCACCCTCCCATATGTTAACATTGGTTCCAGCTTGATGTAGGACATGCCAGGCCACATACAAGTTTGAGAGGGTGGATACCAAGAAACGCTAGACATTTCCTATCTATAGAGCAACCCACTCATCTACCACCTGGGCCTTCTTCTTCATTTCCCTTAATGAATCTATGTCACTTTGTAGTAGTGGTGCATCAGATGTGGAGGCCTCTGGAGGAATGGCACTGATGGGCCGGGCCAGCTCAGTTAGTAATCCCATAAGGTTTGCAGTCTTCTCTTTTTCTTCCTTGAGCCTTTGGGCCTCCTTTTCAAAACGGGCTTCCACTACCTTAGTCACCTCCTTCAATAGGTCTACCTCACCCTACTTTCCCCTCTTTCCCAGTGATATCTCTGTGATGTTGTAATCTTCAGCCTAGGCGGTTTCCTCATCAGGATCTAGGGGAGGCATTGCCACTACTAAAACTGTTTCTCTGCTCGACCCGGTTTGAAGGGTATGAACCATTTGGGCTTTCTTGGCCTTCGGTGGATCTTGGGCCTGAGCCATCATCTCAGCCAGAGAGAGATAAGCTCTAGGGGTCAGTGAAGCTTTTCTTTTCTTAGTTTCAACCAACCATTGTGGCGACAGAGGTGGCTTATTTACTAAAGTTTGTTCCTTGGGTTCTTCCCCAACATCTTGCTACTATTCTCCTTCAGTGGTATGGGTCTCACCCAGCATCCTCTCCGCACCTTTTGATTCATTGGTGACATCTTTCCTGATGACATTTATTTCTTCAGCCCAGTCACTTGTATCTTTGGCTTCGCCTGGGCCCTCATCTGCCGTCCTGGGGATTTCTTCTTCTTATTGTTCCTCTTGTTTCTAGGTCTCTTTTGCTAGGATTTCTTCTTCCATTGGTACATCCTTTGGAAATGGGGGAGGTACCAGGCCAAGATTTAGCATTTGAGCCGCAGTTATCACCTACCCAAAGGTCGTTCTAGGGAGTGGCACTTGGAACGTGGTAGCTGAGGTTACAATTGCTCCTGTAGGTCCAATTCCCTTAGCAGATGTCATTTTTTCACTTTGCTTCTGTTGGTCCACTCCCATGTTATGTATCTCTGGGACCTTGGAGGCAATCTCTTGTTCTATTTTCTTCTCTTCCTCCATCTTCTCTTCCTGCTCCTATGCAGGTTCTTGTTCCAAAGCTTCTTCCTGCGTTGGGACTTCAGCCTCTATTTGCTCAATGTCCCCTTGTAGATTCCCAAACTCGTCGGTTGCAAAAATATCATCAAATTCATCCTATGGGGGAGGATGGGCTAGGACATCTGCAGGCTCTGGTTCCCTTTCTAGTTCTGGGGAGTCAGAGGAAAGGATCTTAACTTGTGGGGTCTGGGGCATCCCCAGATTCAGCTCTGTCTTGGGCTTTTGGTTAAGCCTCTTCTTTCTTCTTGTGACTAAGGGTGGCCCCACATCCCTTAGTGCTACTTGTTCTTTTGGGTCCACCCCCATTGTGTTCACCATTAATGCTTCTAGTGAAGGGGAAGGTAGATGGATGGGTCTAGTCATTGACATCGAGGTTGCTAGCCACGTGATTATTTTGTCTTTCATTTGCTGGGAGGCCACCAGTGACTACTTTAGTTTCTCCTTTATGGGGACCTCTTGCATAGTGGGAGTTGTCATTATTCCTTCCCCTTTATCTCCTCCCTTTTAAGAAGTCCCAACCCCCGGGGTTAACTTTGGTATCGGCTGGGCAACCCGACAGACACTCCTGGGGCACACCTTCTTGAAGTAAGCATGGCTATGTTTGACCACCTTGCAAGTGAACTCTTCAATAGTGGGCCCTTCCTGGGCATCCCAGTCCACTGGTGGGAGGGCCAATTTATCAATCCCCTTTGCTTTATACTGGGAATCTATCATGTAGCTGGTGTTTGAGAAGTCTTCTGGAAATCTCCAAAGCTTCAATCTTTCCATCATCCCTATGGTCATTCTGACATAATTCCACCCCTAGAATTCCACATCATCCTGGAAAACTTCCCAGAAGTCTTCCATGTGATATTGATGGGGCTTTGATGCCCGGGGCAGTGCCGTTGTAATCTTTCCATGCGGATCAAAATGTTTCCGTGCTAAGTAAAATTCTTCCAAGTTATAGCTTTTAAGCTCATTATCTACTTCTTTGGCGGCGGCCAGACTACATGAATAATTCCCACAAGTGATTGGGAATGGAATATTTGTTACCTTCTTCAAGGAATTGAATGCATGTAGTTCCATTATCTGCCTGCAATACTCTAGGAGAAATATCTTGTTCCCACAGTGCTTGGGCAACAAGTATGGTTTCTCAGAGAAGCCAGTCACCCTTCTGTATGTATGTTGTTGAAATTGTATATAGTAATGGCCATAACTCCAGACCAAATTCATTGCCTCTGTAGATAGGTGATATCCTGCATCCCGAGTGGGTGTGAGCAGGTGGTAGTAAATGAAAGCATCATTTACCTGAGAAAAAATAGGGAAGCTTGCCTCCCATTGAATCTGTGGAAAATGGTCCCAAGGGGCCTTTTGGCCTGGGCCGATCCCGAGTACACCCTCTGTGAGTAACCCATTGGTGTGGGGTCGTTGTTGTGCCAGGGCCTAGAGAAAATAGGAAGTCATATAAAACTTCTTCTAGACTATCTGAAGGAACTGGGAGTCCACATGGTTTGATATTATGGTGGCCCAGTCAAAATACTCTCCGCTCATGCTAATACCAAGCAAGAAGTAATACATCCACCTTGAGAATTCTCGGGTGTGCTATTGCCCAAAGACCCGACATAATGCTATAATCCCCATCTGGATGATTTCTTTGAACTTAGACCTGGGGATTTCTAATTTCATCCTCTTGGGGTCCCTCTTTGGGACCTTGAGTCAATGATTGTTCATGTATATACGGGCCACCTCCTCCAATTTGTTAAATTGGGCCAAGGCATCTAACCGAGTGACCACAGCTGGTTTTTCAAATTGGGGGATTCCCAAGCCCCTATGAAAGGTATCGGGGTCGAGGGACACCATGGGAGTAGGATACCCGATGGGTTCCAGGGCCACAAGCATGAAAACCTTGAAAGACATATTGTAGTGTGAAACAAGTGTAAGAATAAGCTCTGGTGACTGCACCGAGCATGGGAAACAAGCTGCCTTGAGAATCCCAAAATTTTTGGTTTTAATGGCCAATGGATCTCTGGCCTGCTGCTGGATGCACATCATTTTCACCAAGGCCTGCATCTTGGGCCATGTCCCGATGCTGGTGTCAGTAAGGAGCATGACTTTGGACTGAATCTTTGAGCCCATGATGACATCGTCCTTCACGTATTTCATGCTCATGGGTAGTTTCTCCAGAGCCTTCTCTATTTTGGACCTAACTGCTGCTCTAGTAACCGCTGTAGAAGGAAGTTCTGAACTCTCGAGCAGTGAAGATGCAAAAGCCTCAGACATGTTTGAAAGTTTGTTGTTCCAAAAACCTGCAAGGTAAAGCAACCATCAGAACATATAGATAAACAAAAACTCTGGGGTTCGGAGATCTTACCATTGTGGCGCCCGCTATCCTGAAAAGTTAGCTTAGTTAAAAAAAATCCTGTAAAGTATATATATATTTTGTGATTTTAGAAATTTAACCAACATCCAGGTCTGGGGGTTTCATCACACTCAGTAAAAGAAAGACATAGGTTGGGTGATGGCAAGAGACCTAGAGTTCGGGGAACTAACCGTTGGAAGGTGTGCGCAAAAAGTGAGCCATCAGACCCATGTGGGTACGCAATAAATAAAAGTTATGGTGACGGCGACGGAGCCAGCTATCTGAATGCATGAAAAGTGAAGGCCACTTGGAAAAATTTAAATGCACACATGGGACATAAATGAAGGACAGGCTAGTTTATGGAGGAGAGAGAAAACCACTTTGTTGAAACCGGCTAAGAGCCGAGTTTCAACCAGACGGTATTCTGCACAGAGCAAGCTCATAAACTAGAAACCATAAACAAATGCAACACGACGAGCTTGACAGACTACCAAGAAGAATATACATAGAATATACACTATATACAACAAGGCCAAAGGGTATATACATGCAAACTAGAAGGATACACAAAAATATACATCAAATCTACATATATACACACAAAGCGCAGAGCGGCTATTTACAAAAACCAGACAACTGTACAAACATTTACAATTTTTACAATATCCTACAGACTATACTACATCTGCATAGAGGGCGCACCACCCTCTGGTAGAGCCAACCCACCAATGAGCCACAAACCAGAATGAAATGCAATAGAATGCAAAACGACATGAAAACCAGACAAAACCAAAAAGCAGGAAAACGAAAAAGGAAGGAAGGCACCAACCTAAAAATGAAGAAGGGAAAGGATCACCACTTACCACCACAAACCACTCACAATTATTCAGACCAGCTTGGAATGGCTTGCACTAGATTATCACTAAATCGCTGTAAAATCACTCTCAAATTACTTAGATTGCTTAAGTGTTTTAATCACGGTAATTGTGAAAATGACAGGTGATTTCTATTTATACCCGTAGTAAAAGTAAGTTACCTTTCCTTCTGCAAACTCTAGATAGAAAAACCTCTGGACTCTGGGCCTGGGGATTCCATGCAACCATATCTTCTTACGAAAAGAAGGCATCGTGGTGAAGAATCCCAGAGTCCAGAATCCGATTCTGACAAAGGACAACCAACTCCGAGACCTGGTCCCAGAGACACGCGAGACAAACAAAAACAAAAGCAACACATGGGGAGTAAAACCTCAGAGAAGGAAAACAAATAAAATAGATGAAAAGACAAGGCAATAGAAAAAAATAGAAAGAAAAAAAGGGGGGACCCAACATTTTGCACACAAAATGTAGGGACAGGGATGCAGGGCATAACAAAGCTCAGCTCTGCAACTGACTTGGTTTTGTGACTTGACAAGGAGTCTACCTCAGCCAAAGAGACATGTGGCCAACATGTTATTAATAAAGTGTGGTCATAAGACCTCCCAAAACAATTTTAGGATACAACACCCCTAAGATCTTTCCTCCATAGAACCTACACTATGGGAAACCTATAAAATCACATGGTTCCCGCAAATGTACCGATCACAAAACTGGGCAATTTATACTATACCAAATTTACAAAGTTATTGACACAACATTTACACAATGTACACAATTTAGAAAGAATCACAATTTACAAACTTGCAAAGTTTATGAAACTCACCAAAAAATCCCATATTTACAACACACACCTAATTTACAATGAAGCAGGAAGCTTAAAAATTATGCACACTAAAAATATAGATGACCTTCCAGCGAGCAGGACCAGCCACGAAGGGCCACACTAAGGGAAGAAAGACCAACAACCAGGCCTAAGAAAGACACAAGATACCCAACAGAGGGCTAGGCTTGGACGACACAAACAAAAACAAACAACAAAAAATAAAAGAGAACAAAGCAAAAGAAAAAAAAAACTAAAGACAACGAAATGAAACTAGAAATCCAAAGAGGGCCTACTTGAAAACCTGGAATTCCTAAGAAGGGAAGCTTGAATGCTATTCACTCTGCCACTGTTCACTACAAAAACCTTAAACACACTTCTTGCACAATTTCACAGTCTGAGAACTCTTAGCCTAGGAAAATTCTCTCCTCTATTTCTCAGTTAATTCACTCGGAGGTAAATTTCTCATGGTAAATATAAAATGACAGAGTAAATGATCTTATATAATGCCTAAAAAGAGAGGATTAATTACTAATTAGCATTTTGCAAAATAGGGAAACTATTGAATTCTGGACTTTGGAATGTCTGGCAATCACCCCCTCCAAAGAGGGTGGGAGTAACGACACTATAATTCTAGGGTCTAAAAATCACTGGCTACTAGGGAGATAGTGCTCCAGGATCCGGATCCCAGAGAATAATAGAAAGGCAACCAAAAGAAAAGGAAAAAAACAAAAACCCAAAAAATAAAAGGGGGACCCAATATTTTTTCAACAAAATTTAGGGATGGGTATGCATGGCATAACAAATGGTGACTCAATGGGACAGATTCCTTGTGCATTTGAGAACTCCTAAATCTATACTTAGAGAAACCGGGGTCCTGTCATCATTAGAGGTTCTTTTATCAATATGGTTTAGGGTGTTGGAAAATCTAACTCACCATGATTTGGATGTTCACTCTTATCCAACTGTGAGGTGTGTTATCAGAAAGGGGATGCATTTGATAAATTTTGGGAGAAATAGAGAATTCACACTAAATCAGCCAGACTAGTGCCCTAATAAATCTTGCATAACTTCAGGTTCTAGGATTTTTCCCTCTTCTTAGGATTTTCTTTCTCTCTTATTTTTTGGGGATGGTGAAGGCAGTAATTCTTTCACCAGAGTCTTCAATATTATCTTGTTACTATGGTGGTACTCCTTTCACCTTGTCATGCATTTTTATTTTCTAAGTGAAAAGAAAATTCCTGGCCCAGGATACCTTTTAATTTTCTAGACACAATTTGTTGAGAGTATAACTGATCTATCCTCAAAATTTTCTCCTTTGTGCTCCCTTCTTTTCTTTCACATTGCTAACTAGATCAACCTCTTTTCTTTAACTGGTGTCAAGTATAAACAACATTCGAACCCGATGAAGCTTATCCGCCACCTTTAGTCATACATATAAGGCTTCCCTTGGATAAAAACATGACCATCTGTTGCCTGAGTGATGGATTCTGGACCACTAAAATGCATGAGGAAAATTTCCTAAGGTGTTGTGATTTTTTATGCAAAGTATCCCCTCCTAGATAAGGATGACAAAATTCTATGGTCTAGGACATGACAATGCAAACAGAAAAAGAAGACAAACCCAAAACAACACACACAAATAAGAAGTCTGGGAATTTTTACAAGGAAGGCACACCAACTAGGAGCACCATAACTACTTACAAGTTGACTATACATATGGTACATCCCAAAATGGGGGGGGGAATCCCCTCCCTTGCCTCATTTGAAGTTATGTTTGAGGAACTGTCCATTGATGGGAAATGGGATAGCTTGTCCTATTAAAGAATTGAGATGATAGGTGTTGGTCCCATAGATCTCGGATGTCTGATATGGCCCAAGCCAAAGCCTTTGTAATTTATTTTGCTTCCCTTTCTTTTCCTGAGCTTTATCCCATAAGAGGACCAAGTCCAAAGTCCAAAAATCCTTATATTGGGCTCTCTTGTCAAACCAATGTTTGACTACTGATTGGTGCTTTGTGAAGTGCTCAAGTACACCATCTCTTTTCTCTTCTAGTTGTATCAAATTGTGGAGATAAAACTCAATGATGTTATCCTAGGTTTTGAACTCTTGTTATGACTGTAAGACAAGGATCTGTAGGTTTATTGGAAATACTAGATTTCGGCTATAAACAAGGTGGAATGGTGAAGTTTCCAAGATGGATTTGATTTGGATATGACCTACTCAGAGAGAGAATCTAAGCTTTTGGTGCCAATCCAAGGGATTCTTGTCAAGAAGGTGTTTTATTACCTCTAAGAGGTTCTTTTTGGTTGACTTTGCTACTCCATTACCCTGTGGATAATAATTAATAGAGAACTTATTGAATTTTTAAATCCTCTAGTGAGGTAGATCATAGCTGATCTATTTGTAGCTCCTAACAAAGAAAACTCATTTACTGTAGTATTGGGATTTTGGGTGTCATCCCTACCATGGTTTTTTCCCTCTTACAAGGGTTTCCATGATAAAATACCTATGTTATGTGTGATAAGATCGTGGATGCTTGATATTGTTTACTTTAGTTATATGCTTTGTGGTTTAGAAGTTGTTAGTGTAGATTATCATATCGATGGTTGAATTTATTCATTACCTATTTGTACTAATTCACCCCCCTCTTAGTCATAAGATTTCCAATAATCGGTATCAGAGCTCTTAGGTCCTCTTGATATTTATCCTAATCGCTTGAGGAAAATATCTCTATAATTCAACATGGATAGATACAAGTATGAAAAGCAACTTGAGGATGCAAGAAAAGTTATCAATGAACTGAAGGACAAGGTGAGGCATTCCCTTGCTAAGAGAAGAGTGCTTGTTGAGAAATTAAGTGAAAGTCAAGACTACATTAAACACCTATTTGAAGGTAGTTTATCTGAAGAATTAGAGGAAGAACTTGCAAATCTGATGGATAAAAATACTGAAATCAAAAGAGAAGTGACAAATCTAAAAAGAGAGCTTGAAAGTTAGTCTGTTAGGATGGTTGAAGAACTTGGAAAAAGAAGAGTTGCTGATGATGCCAAGAAAATTATTGAATATGCCCTAAAGGTTAAAGATGAAACCCTAATAGAAAAGTTGGATCAACTATTTAGATCGGAGGAGGTTTCTACATTAAAGGAACACTTACATGATACACATTAAAATAAAGTTGATATTGAAAGAGAGAGTGAGGGAATATGGAAAGATAATGAAAAGATAAAAGAAGAGTTGAATGTTGCGAACAATTTACTAGATAAATTCAGAAAGAGTTCTTCTAAACTTGATGAACAACTTGGAAGGTAGAGGATGAATGGAGAGAAACTTTTTTTAGGTTTTTGAAAATTTCAAGTTGGTTAATCTTCTGGAACTAACGACATCAATGCAGAAAGAAAATAAACACCCAGGGTGAAAAATAATATTGGCAAGAGAAGGTATAAGCTAGTATTTTTGATTTCATAAGGAAGGTCATACTACTAATGTATATTAGTTTAAATTGAATGGTCCAAATATTAGACCTAGAGGTTAAACTGCTAGATCAAAAAAATCCCATGGTAGAACTAAGAACTACAATGCTAGATCTAATACATTTCATGGATTTTGTTACTATTGCAACAAGTTTGGACATAGAGCTAATTAGTCCAAGGTGAGAATCAACAACCAGTGGTCATATGATTACAACTGTCAGAGACCTATCAATCAAGGTTACTAGTTCTAATTGTCACAACTATGGATATATGGCTTTGAATTACAAATTAAGGTCATTCAGAAAAAATGTTAGACCCTTGAATCCAACATGTATGGTTTTTTATGTGTGTAACAAGGTTGGTAATATTGCTAGGTCATGTAGAGAAAGAAAGTATGCTAGAGGTCAACCGATGAAAATGATGAAAATGATAAAGGAAAGGAAACTATTAATGCTGATGAAGTAAGAAATGACATGAAGAAGACATGGGCGATGAAAGATGAATTGAATTCCTTAGATTTAACTTAGAACTCCACAAGTCCAGGAAATGTGGAGGATCCATCGATGAAATAAGCACTTTATTTTCTTAGGGGGTGTACTTATAGTCAAATCATTTACCGATCCCCTAAATTCATGAGCAATGAGATTTAATTGCATTTTGAGATTCCCATTTATGAGTTAACAATGGTTAGTGAAGATAAAGAGTTTGTGTGCATATAAAGAGTTTTATGTTTTAACCATTATGGTCGGTGGAAAGCACTATTTGAATGTTATGTCTAACAACTACATTCTCAAACATTATAAAGATGAGAAAGTAAAATCTTTTATCACATTACATTCTAAATTTTATTACTGAAGAGCATTTGGTTACATTTCATAGCAATAACTATTTGTGTTTGTGTACTAATATTTCATGTAGGAATCCTATTGATTTTTGAAGTATACTAATAAGCAAAGTCAAGGTTATAGATTAAATTGCAAATATATTATAGGAATCATTGTTGTTGCTATTAATTATTGACTGTATGGATACTCCATTTTTGGTCAACATCACTGATAATCCAAGACCCATATTCAAGTTACACTCAATGAAGGAAAATTAAAATGATCCAATAGATGCCTTATCATTGATACCCTATTGTGTATTATTAACTAAAGACATTCATTCATTCATACACTGTGAATTGGAAGAACTTGGAGCTGATGACATCTATAATGAAATCCTTAAGCTGAGAGATGATGTGAAGGTGAAAGATGAGCATATGCATTTGGTTAATAAAGTTTTCACTTATGTGAATGAGATACTTGATTATTTTCATCTAGAATCAGTAAGATATGTTTTGATCAGAGTACATGATCAATTCATTTGGCTGGACAAGCCTCACAAGATTATAAAGGAGTTAATTAACAGAGTTACTAGATTTTGTGCGAGCGGTGAATCACCTACTCTATGAAGAATTGCTACAAATTTTGTTACCCTCTTAACCAAATTGAAAAAAGATCACTAAGCCATGACTATCAATGATATAATTAACAAGGAAGTGAAATTCACTTCAATGGTGATAGGGTTCAAAGTATATCAGTCTAGTCGGTTGAACAGTGTACTTGGTGGATCTATTCATGCTACATATAGAATGGTGAAGGAAGATGTAAAATATGATCTTTGTGATATGTTGAGGAGTCAATTCTTAGTGAACATGGAGAAGATCAAGAAAGATAAGAAGCAATCATTCAAATATGGATCACTCCTGGTATGCATGTTCTTTTATCCGTAGAATCATTTTCCTAGATTAGGTTCTATTACATGGTCAAAGGATAGACAAGTAGTAATGTAGATTAAGAAATGCATAAGGACTTTAGGAAATGATTTTAATTTGGTTGAGGGGTTACTTTAAATATTTTCAAAGCAAAATGCACTTACGAGAAAGAATCCCAACCGGTATTGTTGAGAAGTACAAAAATGATATATGTTTTCTAGTATATACATATAGCTATATGTTGCAAGCAATGGAACCAAGAAAATGTTGGATACCTTCTATAGGTTATGAAGTTGATGGTGATCTAGTCACTTTTCATGCTGATTTTTTATTGTCAAAACCAATTGATACTTCAACACCTAGGTTTGGAACTTGTGAAGAGTCATCATTGAAAATTCATAATGAATTGAGAGCACATGTAATCCAAAGAAATATTAGAAAGAAAAGGGAGAGTAAGGAAGTAGACACATCTTCTGTAGGATTCAAGGATACTGAAGTTGAAGTGGAAGAGGTTACACCCCAGAGAGTTATAAGGAGTTAAGTACTAAAACAAACAACATTTACTTCTACTACTTCTATTAAGACTAAGTCAGAAAAGGAGACACCTGAGACTATTCAGAGGTCTTACATAAGAAATAAAGAAATGACATCAGGATATAAAGAGTCAAAGAGTAAGAATGGAGGTAAATAAAATGATGAAGAAGAAAAGGTTGAAACTGAGTCTGAGAAGAAGTCTACTATTGTGGAAACTAATGAAATTGATAATACTGTTACTCTTGAGAACATTGTTAAAGACATTAAGGAACATGGAAGAATGATAGAAGTGTGGAATCACTTTGACAAATTTGATAGTGAAGAGAAAAGAAAGATAGAAAATGCAGTTTTAGAAAGTCTACATAATTTTTTCAAATCACCTAGTAAACTATACAAATCTGTAACTAAGGAATTATTTAATGTAGTTGACAAAATATGGAGAGAAGATTTTAAGATTGACAGAGTAATGATGGAACAAGAACATGCACTTTTACAGCCTGAATCATCTATCAAATAGATAGAGTTTAAAGTTGAATAAATGAGAGAAGAATCTAAGACAAGGAAGAGAGTTACACAAATTCTAAGTGGAGATACACAATCAAGAAGAAATGAGACAGTGGATTTATTGACAAAGTTTGTGAATTCTAAGACTATTACTAAATACAAATTGGTTGAAGAGGAAATAAAAACACAAGAGAGAGCAACTGAAGAGATTAAATATGTCATAGATAATGTTATCACTGATATACCAAAGAAGACACAGAACATTGATACTCAAACTGATGTTGAAGTACCAAAAGAAAAAATTGTTGAGGAATTAACATAACAAAAGGATGAAGGTCATAAGGATGATGAGGATATACTTTTAGTAAAAAGGAAACTAAATCTAACCGGTGAACATAGAAAAATAAAGAAGAGAAAAAAAGAAATGAAAACAACTATTGATATTACTTATATGATCCCTAAAGAGCTATTGAAAATGTCTGATAAACTCAAGGAGAAAGAAGAAAGGGACAAATTGCTGGGAAAGAAAAATAAGGTCAGAATACTAAAAGGAGCCAGAAACATCATTAGGAATCTAGTACCTAATGTGGAATATGAAAAACAAGATAATCCTATTAATAAATTGGGTTTATTGGTCAATACTATTTATGATCAAGTACCTAACTTGGAAAATGCACCTATGGAGTTAGAAATGAAAGAATATCAGAAGCAATGAGCTCACAAGTTGAACGAGTTCATATCATTAGAAAAAGAGTTACTTGTAGTTCTAGTGAATAAGGTGAAGGAAATTCTAAAGGAAATAGGATAGATACTTGTAAAGGTTTCCAAGTTTACTTCTTTTACACAGGATCTGGAGAAGAAGAGAGAGGAAGCTCAACAAGAACTTGAAGATTTGGTTACAAAGTTTGATCCCCTAACTAGTTTAGTTTCAACATACACTGATAAGGTGAAGATGATTTCATACAACATGAAGAAGTTGAAAGAAGATAAAGATAACATAATAATATCACTTATGGAGTTGCATACCTATCTAGCTCCCACCATGGATCTCATACAACCAAATTTGAGTGATGCGGTATCGATACTAAGTCTACAAGAGGTGAGCACTTTGAATGATATGGAAGGAACAACATCAGTTATACATGGACATATTTTATCTATGGAACACTTACAAGAGTCATGTGAAAAGTCATTAAAGACTGCAAAGTCAAATTTAAAGGATGTTTTAGATAGAATTTAATTCTGGTAAGTACTTATAATCTCGTCGTGGTTGACAAAAAGGGGGAGAATGATGTGTATTGTATTGTATGGGAGAATGATGTAACATTGTGTATGGGAAATGGATAGATGTGAAAGATAGATATGATAGCATGAATAGTGTAAGGAGGAGTATGATTTGAGGATAATATTGTAGTATGTATGCATTGTTAAGATTTGTTTTGAGATGATTATCAGAATTGTTTGCCATCAATGTCAGAGGGGGAGATTGTTGGAATTAAGATATTTTTGGAGGAGATATGAAAAGTGGTCATGAGTGGATGCATAATTGGTTTTCCTTGATATAAATATATTCAATTATCATGATTAAAGTGATCGGTAAGAACTATACATGATCAGTAAAGAGATTATCAACTATGTATGTTGACTGGTGTTCAGAAGAATAGTATTAGACATATATTGTGGTAGTGGTCGAGTTGAGGTAAGATTTAGATGTTGTGATCAGAGATATAATATGTATATGGTATGTGGAATCCATGATTCCAACTGCAATAGTTTATCTCAAGTTTTGATTGAATTATGTTTTGAGTGTGAAGGCAGTTTACCTATATGATCACTGATCAAAGTTTCAAATTAATTTGATTAAGGTGGTGGATACGAGGCCAAAAAATTAATTCTAATATTGGTAAAATGTTTTGAGGATGACATATTGGATGTTGTTGATGTTGATTTCGAGGAGGTTGGCTAATATTTTGAGTCGACTATGGTGGTAAGTTCTAGGTCTTGTGTGACCTAATGACAGCCTATATAAGCAGCACTAAATCATTTGATTTAGGGTTGCGATCATTTTTTCATATTGGGTGGTCATGAATTGAAGGAAAAAAGATCAATCGAGCACCAAGAAGAATAGGATTATAAAGGATCTAATAGGAAATCAATGCCATTATATAGATCAATAATCTTGTTGTTCCCTAACAGTTACAGTAGGTCAAACCCCCTAATAGGGTAAAATTTAACAGGTTCTTATTTGCAAATCCTTTAACAAGGTAGCTTCTTTATTGAGGTTTGAAATCCTCTAGTGAGGTAGATCATAGCTAATATATTTGTATCTCCTAAAAGGGTAAACTAATTTACCAAAGTATTGAGCTTGTGGGTGTTATCCCCACCATGGTTTTTTCCCTCTTAAAAGGGTTTCCACAATAAAATACCTATGTTATGTGTGTTAAGGTTGTGGATCCTTGATATGTTTTACTTTTAATTGTTTACTATAGTTATATGCTTTGTGGTTTAGAATTTTTAGTTTAGATTATCATATCGGTGGTTGAATTTGTTCATTACCTATTTGTATTGATGCACCCCCTCACAATCATAAGATTTCCAACACTGTCTATCCATCAAACTATGGGTGAAATGTAGAACTAAAATTCAAATTAGTTTTCATCTTCTTCCAAAATGTCCTCCAAAAATAAGCAACAAATTTACTATCTCTATCTGAAACTATACTCTTAGGCAATCCATGTAGTCTCACAATCTCTTTGAAAAATAGGTCAACTACATGTACTACATTTATTGTCTTCTTACAAGAAATGAAATGTGATATCTTAGAAAATATATATACCACCACAAATATAAAATCATTACCTCTTTGTGTCTTTGGTAACCCAAGTACAAAATCCATGCTAACATCCTCCTAAGGTCTAGTTAGCACTGACAAAGGTGTATACAATATAGTATTCTAACTACTTCCTTTTGTAAATTGATAATTTCTACATCCTTGAACAAACTTCCTTACACCGTTATGAATCTAAGGCCAAAAGTAATACTCACTCACAAAATCCACTATCTATTCAATACCAAAATTTCAAGCTAATCATCCACAATGCTTTTCCTTAATCTGATTATCCCTCATGAAACTTATTGGTAGACAAAAATAAATTTATCTAAATATCATACCCTCCTAAATGAAATAATCCAACCATTTGTTTCAGTTTTCTACAACATATTCTCTGCAAGCTTTCCAAGGTTCTACAAAATCAGGTTCATTCTCATACAAAGTCTTCAACTCATCAAATCCCAATATTTCAACTCTCATATTAGCCAACAAAGTCTTTCTACTCAAATCATCAACAACTTTATTTGATTTACCACTCCTATGTTTCAATACAAATGTTTAACTTTACAAAAATTCAACCCATCTCATATGTATCTGATTCAAGTTACCTTGATTTTTTTAATATTGCAATACTTGATGCTTGATATACAACACAAACTCCTTAGGCAACAAGTAATGTCTCCATTTCCTTAAAGATTGAACTATGACATAGAATTACTGATCATAAATTGGATATATTCTCTTGGCATCATTCAAATTTTTACTGAAATAAGAAATAGGTCTTACTTCTTGACTTAACACTACTCCAATGACATTTCCACTTAAATCACATTCCACTTGAAATACTTTATTGAAATCAGGTAAAGCTAACAAAGATTGTTTAGTCACCTTCTATTTCAACAACTCAAAACTCCTCTATTCTCCATGTGTCCACTTAAATTCCCTTCTATCTCCACTAATTGTCTCATTCATAGGATTAGAGCTTCACCATCCTCTAGTTGATTTAAAGATTGAGTTGTTTCCTTCTCCACATAAGAAAATCTACCTTTATTCTCAGTCCTTTTCTCAGAATTACCTTGAGTAAATTCAAAGGCTTAGTGTCCTTCTCCACCACACTTGAAACATGTTCCTCTAAACACTCTTCTATCATCCCTTCTATAGCTACCTGATCCACTTCCTTTTTGAAATTTTATGTCATCTCTTCGGTATGTATTTTCATCTTTGAATTTTTCCTTTCCTTTATTCTAATTTGAATAAGATCTTCCACCATTTGAGGTTCGTCCTCTCTTAACACTAGTACAATTACAATTTTTAGGAGTATCAATAAAATGCAAAAATACTTGTTTCATCCCATTGAAATAATAGTATACCTATTCTTTCTTCCATCATGCAAAGCTTTTCTATCATACTGCCATGGTCTACCCAACAAGGTATGACACACATTCATAGGCATAATATCACAAAGAACTTTATCATGATAAGATATTATCTTCAATTTGAATAGGTATTGTTCACTTACCAGTACCTTATGAAAATCATTTATCCATGCTATTTGATAAGGCTTCCAATGCTTCAATATATGCAGCTTTAGTTTATAAACCAACTCTTTTGAGGCTAGATTATCTGAACTACCACTATCAATGATCACTTTCCAACATTTTCCTTCTACTTTACATCTAGTCTTGAACAAACATCTTCTCAACAATGGCTCTTATTCTGGTTCTTCATGATATAGGACTCTCCTTTCCATTAGGGATTCACCATCCTCTAGTTGATTTAAAGTTTTAGTAGTTTCCTTCTCTACATAAGCAGATCTACCTTTATTCTCTATCCTTTTCCCAAAATACATTGAGTACATTCAAAGGCATGGTGTCAATCTCCACCACACTTGAAAATTGTTCCTCTAAACAATCTTCTATCATCCCTTCTATAGTTACCTGATCCACTTCCTTTCTAAACATTTTTGTTACTCTTTGGTATGCATTCTCCTCTTTGAATTTTTCCTTTCCTTTTTTTATATATGAATAAGAGCTTCCACCATTCAAGGTTCTTCCTCTTTGAAATCTTCCACCTCTTCTTCTTTTCTTTTCTCATGCCTCTTGTTCAACTTCTCTTCAACTTTTAGGGCATATTGATAAGCTTCCTCTATACTTTGCAATATTACCAAAATAATCTCATCTTGAATTGATGTCCTCAAACTATTCAGGTATCTTGCAACCCTTTCAGAATCATGATCAGAATAACCAGATTTGATATCCATCCTCTAAAATTCTTTAGTATATTCTTTCACACTAAGATCCTTTTTTCTTTAGGTTTTGCAATTTTCTAAACAAACTTGTGTTAGAGTAATACAGTGATTCCACTTATTAATTAAATCATCTTGATTTAATTATTAAGTCACTTATTATCTCTATTTCACTTAAGCTAAACTTTAGGCATATAATAATTAATTATTTTATTAATTATTATTATGCAACCTAGATTTTCCCCTTTAGGGTTTCAATCACCTTCATAAGGTTTGATCTCTTTGTATTTTGTATTCCCTCTCTGAATGAATATTTTATCTTTTAGAACTTTTTTGTCTCCAAGATTTTCTTTTGTAACAGGTTATTTTGCATGCAGATGATCTTGGCTTATGAATTCTTTGAATTCTAACATGGTATCAGAGCCTTGCTGCTACTGCCCGTTCCTGAGTTTTTGAAGTTTTTGGAGCTCTGAGGGTTTTGAAGTTTTTTTTGCATTTATTTGTGTGGATCTGGAGGGTTTTTTTTGTTTGAAGCACTTTGAGCACAAACAGACCTCATGAGTGTGCTCCAAACGCCGAAAAACACCTATTTCCATATAACACACAACCATTTTGGCCGAAATTACATTCTGAGGCAATTATTTTTGCATATGCCCATTTTATGGGCACAAAAATTGAGGTAGAGGTGGAAAAATAAATAAATAAAAAATCTGAAATTTATTATTCGGATTTTGAAAAAAAAAAGCTTTTGTATAGTTTTTAAAAAAAACCTTCTGTAAAGGCTTTTTTAAAAAAATTTGAAAAGTTGCGTAGCTTTTGTTAGTAATAACTGAGAGGGGGGGGGGGGGGGGGGGATTAGNGTGAATTAGTGGCCTAAAAAATTAATCCTTAAATCAACCCTTAAAACTTATAACCACTAATTATGTCTCAAGTTATCTTCTGTCCTACAAGATGTATGCCTTGAAATACTTTAACCAATTTTCTACTTGTCGGATTGCTTTCCTAATATCTCTTATGTATGATTACCGATAAGTAGTAAAATTATTTACTGAAACACAGTAAATATGTAGAGTATACCGATAAATCCAGAAATGCATATGTGAAATGTAAAATAGTAAAGTAATAAACTATAAACACATAACACATGGATTTTAATGTGGAAACCTTGATAATGGAAAAACCACTAGTACCGGTACCCCAAATTTTCACTCTTCTGAAGTGAGCTCTGTTAGGAGCCAACCCTGTTAAAGGTTACAAATAGACTGTTAGGTGTGACCTTGTTAGAGGATTAAAAAATAGTTTTTCAACTAGTATCTTACATCTAATGCTACCATCCTTGATCAAACACTCACTTGGCCTATCAATAGGTATTGGGCATATCCAATGCTACTTTTGTGATCAAACTTTTTGATACTCCTTGGGATGTATCTCAATTGTAAAAGAATTTTAAGTCCTGTTCGATTAAGAGGCTTATATGCTTCAATAGTTAAACTGAAACACTAATGATCTATTCATACATACAACTCAATTGCAGATTTTAAAATCTATTGTAAGTCCATTACCTCTCTGATCAATCTAATCACTTATAGCTTTGCTCCACAATGTTCTGCTCTGTGATGCTTGTCTCACTGTTCATTAGTGTCTATAGAATCTAGCTCTTTCCTGAGCTTGTTGATCAGGACTAAATGAAGAATTTCTTCTCCTTCAGATTTTATTTAGCATCTTTCCTCTTCTCTTCTTCACCCCACAATTCATAATGAATTGATTTTGTCTCTATATAGACATGATTTCCATTTTTCTTGGTTTTCTTTATTCTTGGCGTGTTCCACAATTCTTGCCAATAGATTTAAAGCTAACTCCTGATTTATCTCAAAGAGATCTTCTTTCCAACTAGACAAATCAAATTTAAATCATTTACTTATCTTTGGCTTTATCTGGATGATTAAAACAATGATAAGTATCCGTTAATTCTATCTTTGGCTTCTTGACAGCTAAGCATTTTGTCATTTTTTGAACTCTCTGTTCTATTGGTCAAGACTTTAGTTAGTCATGGGTGATAAATAACTATTTTTTTGGTGTGACTTTAGTTGTCATTGGGATCTCCGTCCTTGTCTTTTCTGTCAGGCAACACTGAAATTCTTTCTGTCATGTTACTCTGTGTTTCTCTTGTTAGGCAATACTATAACTCTGCTCCTTGGTAATGATGTACATTAGCTCGTCGGGTAACACTATGACTCTTCTCTTTTATTTTGACCATCGGTGTGCACTTCGTTGGTGTATGCAGTCACTTAGTGAATACTTTGACTTGTATCCATTACTGATAGCATAGTCTTGATTCATCGGTTCTTTGAAGTCTTTGGCAATATTTCCATGACCATACAGATTATATAAAGTTGACATCAATGAAAATACAATACATTAACTGATTTAATGCCTTGCATGATCATCAACTTAATATCTTCAAACATTCAATCAGTTACATGTCATCAATCTCTCCCTTTGGCATTGATGGAAACATACTATATTATCATACTATACTATTTCTAATACAATATGAAATATACAGTTTCATCAAGATTTCCTAATATAACTATTACAAATGTCTAGCTTTCAGTAAGCTCAAATAGCTTTGATTTGATTCTTGCAGCTTTCTTTATGTCTTCAATGCCTTCACTGGATAGATGTAGAATCTTTCTTTATCTGATGTGATGTGTTCTCCTTCTTGTCAAACTCTCTCCCTTTGACTGTTCTTCTCTTCCTTTGTGTGTACTCTCCCTTTTTGTTACATTCTTCTCTCCCTATGGATACTATGATGAATATGATCTTTCCCTGAGTTGATAATGGATATAATCTCTATATGATAATGTCTATATGATAATGAGATATCTTTCTCCCTTTGAAAATAATGCCAAACATTTTTTTCAAACAAATATTGGACAGTGATTCCAAATGGATCCTTTCTATCCATACTATATTCCTTGAATTTCCCATTCCACCAGTAATAGCTCTGGTGCTTGGTGTAGATATATACCTTTCTGTGTATAGATTTATCTTTGAAGTCCATTTCTCTTCTTGCATCAACATGAATGATATTCTGATAATATGTAGGCTGATGCAGTTTTCTAGTCAACTTACTGACCAATAGACAAGGGTCTGACCCCTAGTTTCTTTCTCAAGTATTCAAATTCATCCTTGGGTAGTGGCTTGGTGAAGATATCAGCCAATTTTTCCTTTGATTGCACATACTCAAGTATTACCTCCTTTGCCTGAACTTGTTCTCTTAAATAATGATACTTGATGACAATATGCTTTGTTTTAGCATGCATGACTAGATTCTTGGAAGTGTTTATTGCACTTGTATTATCACAATAGATAATTAATGGTTCTAAAATTTTCATATGCATACCTTCCAGTAACTATTTGTTCCATGTAATATTTGAGCAGTTTGTAGCAGCAACAATATACTTTGCCTCTGCAGTAGATTGTGAGATGCATCCTTGCTTCTTTCTAATCCATGTGAATGCTCCTCTAGTTGTGTTGTTTCGGTCATCAATATTTCTAGCCCAATCAGCGTCGGTAAAGACCTTAAGTTCAAATTTCCCTTCTCTTTTGTACCATAAGCCATATTCCTCAGTATTCTTTAGATATCTTAAGATTCTTTTCACAACAGTCATATGTGATTCCTTGGGATTAGAGGAAAATCTAGCAACTATTCCTACTGCATGTGCAATATCTGGTCTCGTATGTACAACATGTTGGAAAGTGACATTGCAAGCAATTGTTATTTTGTCAATGATGTCAAACCTTAATTGGTGAGACTATTGTTGTTTGTTTGAGTACCATATCTATTGTTGATGAAGAAGATTTAACAAGAAGACCAAGTGAATGGTTGAGTTAACACAATTCAAAGGGTACTTGATCAGTTGGCACTCTGGAAAAGTAATTTGTTGCTTATCTTTCAAAGATAGTTTTCTAGCTATTATGTACTGAGCAATTTGCTTGTGCTGAGTAAAGTTGCTTGTGACGAGCAAAAAGTTGCTCGATGTCGAGCACCATTGAAATTGCTGAGTGAAAACAGTGATGAAGGCTGACTTATAGAAGTTTGATTATTGATGAGATTTGATATCTCTGGTTGACTTAGTTGATTTTATTGGGATATGTAATGTTAATTAAAGATTGATCCACGTCATTTAATGTATGGGTAACCGTAATTAATGCATGGTTTCAAGATTTAATTAGAGACTACTTTGGAGAAGTAAATATAATGCAAAGATGAAATGATCCGTTGGATTTGACCTAACCTAAGATCTACGATCTTGTTTAAGTGGCAAAAGATTTATTTGACCTAGACAGAGAGGTATATGATAACCTCAGGGGTTATTCATTGCGAGTGGACAAATGTATGTGTATGCAAGAGGTTTGCATAGTTGATTTACTATTTATCATGATCTAGCAGAAAAGGCAAAGACAAAGATAGAGTGTTGCATGTGTGATTGCTTGACGGATTTCCAAGAAGATCAGAAGGATGAAATGACAATGTAGGTTATCTAGTAAGTTAACATCAGAGCTGTAATTGGATATGAATTGCAAAGTAAGTTGTATGTATCAGATCACAAACTGTTGATTACTTTCTTACCATTGTATAAGTTAAATTCTTTAATAAGGTTGACTTAATAGTCATTTGTATAAATCCTCTAACAAGGTGACATTTAGATTGGAATATCCTAAGTCCTCTAACAAGGCCACTCCTAACTGGGTGATTAAATCCTTTAACCAAGTTACACCTAGTAGTGTGTTATTGTAACCTTTAAAAGGGTTGGCTCCTCACATGGCATCACAAAACAAATGGAAAACTAGATGCTAAAGGTGAAGATGGTATATTCCTTGGTTATTCTACAAAAAGCAAAGCATACAAATGTTTGAATACTAATACTAACAAAATTGTTGAAAGTGCAAATGTAAGAATTGATGAGTTTGCAAAAAGGAATGAATCTGAAAGTACACAAGAGCCTAAAAGCTATAGATCATTCATATATCTGGATGAGGAAGATTCTAATTCACTACCTGAGACTACTCTCCTACACAACATCATGCACTTGCCAAGTCAAAGAGTGGTGTTGCCGAGCAACTGCAAGTGAATGTCAAGCTATCTGACGGAGATGCCGAGTCACAGAATCAACCAGAACTAAATACAGATGATGAACCTAAATCAAGGACTGAGCCTACCCTAGCAAAATATGTGAGAAGAAATCATAGTTCTGATCAAATCATTGGGTCAAAGGATTATGTTGTTATGACACGAAGTAAGTTGAAAAATGACACATGTCTGATATGTGAATTTGAGCTTAAAATAGTGAAAGATGCTTTAGAAAATGAAGATTGGATACAAGCAATGAATGAGGAAATTGAACAAATTGAGAAGAACAAAACTTGGACACTTGTACCTAGGCCAAAGGATAAAAATGTAATTGGCACAAAGTGGGTATTCAGGAACAAACTAAATGAACATGGAGAAGTGACAAGAAACAAAGCTAAATTGGTATGCAAGGGTTATGCATAGGAGGAAGGAATTGACTACGGTGAAACCTTTGCCCTAGTTGCAAGATTGGAAGGTGTCAGAACCTTACTTGCATATGCAGCCTCCAAAGGATTCAAAGTTTATCAGATGAATGTGAAATTTTCATTTCTCAATGGAATCTTGAAAGAAGAAGTATATATTGAGCAAGCTGATGGTTTTGTAGACCCAAACAATAGGGATATGGTTTGCAGATTACACAAAGCATTATATGGATTGAAGCAAGCACCAAGAGCATGGTATGAGAGATTGCACAATTATCTAATCAAGATTGGATTTGCAAGAACAAATGACAAAAATAACCTATACTTGAAGACAAAGAAAAGAAAAGGTACATTATTAGCTGAAATTTTTATAGATGACATCATATTTAGTGGACAAGATGTGTTATGTCAAAAATTTGTAACAGAGATGCAAACTGAGTTTGAGATGTCTATGTTTGGTGAAAT
>MU228303.1:212579-226015 GCA_018584345.1 Thuja plicata
ACTTTGGAGAAGTAAATGTAATGCAAAGATGGAATGATCCATTGGATCTGACCTAACCTAAGATCTATGATCTTGTTTAAGTGGCAAAAGATTTATCTGACCTAGACAGAGAGGTATATGATAACCTTAGGGGTTATTCATTGCGAGTGGAAAAATGTATGTGTATGCAAGAGGTTTGCATAGTTGATTTACTATTTAGCATGATCTAGCTGAAAAGGCAAAGATAGAGGCAAAGTGTTGCATGTGTGATTGCTTGACGGATTTCCAAGAAGATCAGAAGGATGAAATGACAATGCAGGTTATCCAGTAAGTTAACATCAGAGTTGTAATTGGATCTGAATTGCAAAGTAAGTTGTATGTATCAGATCACAAACTACTGATTACTTTCTTACCATTGTATCAGTTAAATTATTTAACAAGGTTGACTTAACAGTCATTTGTATAAATCTTCTAACAAGGTGACATTCAGATTGGAATGTTTTAAGTCCTCTAACAAGGCCACTCCTGACAGGGTGATTAAATCCTTTAACCAGGTCACACCTAGCAGTGTGTTATTTTAACCTTTAACAAGGTTGGCTCCTCATAGGGCATCACTTCAGAAGAGTGAGAACTTGGTAGCATGTTACTGGTGGTTTTTCCCATATTGGGTTTCCACGTTAAATACTTGTGTCAACTTGTGTGAATACTTATGGTTTACTTTACTGTTATATTACTGCAAGCTAATTTCAATTGATAGCAAACTGCATGATTAAAGTTGTTGATTTATGCTACTACTGCCGAGTAGATCTGAAATACAAAAAAAATTTATTTGCTATATCTAGACCTGAGGATAACTGATTCACCCCTCCCCTCTCAGTTATTCTAAATTCATTCTAACACAACATACATGAGTTTTCCAATCATAGATTTATACAAAGTCTGATTTACCTCTGACGACTTGTCTTCCTTTTTCAATTTGCATCCAATTTCCATCAGTCTCCCAACTAGTTTGGACTCTTCCATTTTGAATATTTTTAGTACTTCTTTGATGTACTTGGATTATGTAATGAAAATACCTTCATCTTGTTGCATGATCTACAAGCCAAGAAAGAACTTGATCTCTCCAAACATAGACATCTCAAACTCTTTGCTCATTTCATTTGCAAATGATTTGATTAGATATCATTGCCTCCAAATATGATGTCATCAACAAATATCTCAGCAATCAAAATGTTAGCATCAGTATCTTCCTTCAAATAAAGATTACTATTTTCACTAGTCCTTACAAATCCAATACCTAAGTGATAGGAATGAAGTCTTTCATACTAGGCTTGGGGTGCTTGTTTCAATCCATATAGGGGTTTATGTAGTCTACATACCATGTTACTCTTGTCTGGATTAACAAACCCTTCTGGTTGTTCAATGTATACCTCTTCTTCAAGTATTCCATTCAGGAATGCAGACTTGACATCCATTTGATATACCTTGAATCCTTTATATGCAGCATAAGAAAGTAATATTCTTACTCCTTCTAGCCTAGCAATGGGTGCAAAGGTCTCTCCATAGTAAATTTCTTCTTCTTATTCATACCCTTTGCATACTAGTCTTTCTTTAATTGTGGTGACTTCTCCATTCTCATTCAGCTTATTCTTGAATATCGATTTTGTACAGATGACATTCTTGACATCTGGTCTTGGTACAAGTTTCCATGCCTTTTTTTTCTCTATCTGTTCAATATCTTCATTCATAGCACTTATCCATTCATTATTATCTAGTGCAACATTGACAGATTTGGGCTCATAATCACAAATAAGACATCTTGTATTTAGAGACTTACTTCTGGTTCTCATACTAGACTTTTTATCTCCTATGATCTGGTTTTGTGGATGGTTCCTTCTGACATATCTTTCAAGTACAGGTTCGGCTCTTTGTCTATCAGCTTGATCATCATTTTTTTCTTCATTCTGTTCTCCATCACTTTGTGCATAATTTTGAGCAATATTCTGATCATCGGTATTTATAGCCTAATGCTCAGGTGTAATGATCTATTGTTTGGGAGCTCTACATTGCTGGTCAAGTAGAGTGTCAGGTTCCTCATTTTAAGTGAACCTATTGTAGTCCTCTGGTTCTTTAGTGCTTTCCTTTTCATTTTTCTCTTGAAATTCATCTATCTTTACATTTGCACTTTCAATAATTTTGTTAGAGGCTTTGTTTAGACATTTATAAGCCTTTCTCTTGGTAGAGTACCCTAGAAAGATTCCTTCATCATTCTTGGATTCAAGTTTTCCATTTCTATCATGTTTTAAAATATAACATTGACTACCAAATTTTTTGAAATAACCTACATTGGGTGTGTATCCATACCATAGCTCATAAGGTGTCTTTTTGGTGTCTTTCTTCAATTGTACTCTATTTAATGTATAAGCAGTAGTACTGACAACTTCCCTCCAGAAGATTTGGGTGATGCCTTTCTATATCATAAGTGTCCTTGCACAATCAACTATGGATCTATTCCTTCTTTTAACAATTCCATTATGCTGTGGTGTTCTTGGTGCAGAGACCTGTATTTTGATTCCATGCTCATTACAAAAGTTAGTGAATTCATCTGAAATAAACTCCCCTCCTCTATCTGACCTTAAGCATTTTAACTCCTTACCACTTTGCTTTTCAACCATTACCTTATACCATTTAAACATCTTGAATACTTCTGATTTATCTTTTAGAAACATGAATGTCATCATTCTAGAGTAATCATCAACAAAGAGAATAAAATATCTATCTCCATAATAACTCTTTGTCCAAATAGGTCCACATAAATCAGTATGGACTAATTCTAGAATTGCATCAGATGTATGGGTTTTGCATTTAAAACTAGACTTTGTCATTTAACATTTTTGATAATTCTTACACATGATATTGTTGGGCTTGGTCATCATCGATAAGCTTTTGACATTTCTCTTTTTGCTAATCTTTATCATGTTGTCAAATTTTACATGACACAATCTTTTGTGCCACAACCATATGTCTTTGTTTTTAGCAATCAAATAAGTGGTGTCAATATCATTCAGATAGAATAGGTTACCTTTTGTCTACTCACCGGTACCAATCAGATTTCCTGATTTATTGAAGATCTTTTCCTTCTTATTTTCAAATTCTACTTTATGTCCTAAATTATTCAACTGAGAAATACTCAATAGATTATAATTCACTCCATTTACCCAATAAGCATTTTCATAGTTTATCTATTTATTCAACATTATAGTTCCTCTACCTTAACTGGACAAGGTGTGTCATTACCCATTCTTACTGAACCACCTTTATAGTATTCAAAAGTCTCAAACTTTTGCTTATCACCAGTCATATGATGAGTGTAGCCACTATCTATGATCCAAACATCATTTTTACTAACTTTAGATATGAGAGCTGTTTCCACATACCTTTCTTCATCAGCATCTGAATCATCTTTTACTACCACAAACACCATCTCGATGTCTTCATCAGATTCTGTTTCAGTATCATCATCTTTGCATTTTTCTAGGTAACTAGCCTTCTTTCCTTTGTCCTTGTAGTCTCAGGTATCTCTTCTTTCTAATTGTCAGTAGCATCTGTAATCACCTCTTTCAGATTTCTTTTCAAATGATCTGTCATTAATTTCATCATATTTTCTTCTGTTAGTACATCTTACAGCAAAGTGTCCAATCTCTTTACAATTAAAACAAACAAGTGGTAATTTACCTTTGCCTCTTTGCATTCTTCTAGCCATAAGTGCTTCAATTTCATTAGGATTATCTTCTTCACTTTCATAATCACTATATTTTCTCATAGTGTTTTTATGACTTGATTTACTTATTCTCATAGAAATTTTGAATGCAGAATCTATGTTTGGTAAGACACTATTATCAAAGTTGTTCATCTCAAATGAAATCAGTCTTCCAATTAAACTGTCTAGAGTAACATTTCTATTTGCTACTAGTCTCATTTCTTGAATGGAAGATACTCTAATAGCATAAGTAGGTAGTAAGGTTTTTAGGATTTTACTTACCACTGTATCTTCTTCTAGTACACCTCCAACTCCTCAGATAGCATTGACTACCTCTTGGATTCTTGTGCTATATTGAGTGATGTTTCACCTTCTTTCATCTTGATATCATCAAAATTTCCTCTAAGGCTTTCTGCCTTGGTTCTCAAAACATTCTTGTCACCACCATGTACAAGAATCAATTTGTCCCACATCTTCTTTGCAGTCTTGCAGGTTTTGACATCTTCAAATTCAACATCAGAGAGTGAGGAAGCAATCTCTATCATCATGTAATTGTGCTCATGCGTCTCTCTCAATTTATCAACTGTTGGTGCTCCTGTGGGAAACACATATTCAGTATCTAAGTATTGAGTAACATCATTACCAATACCTGATAAGTGGAGTCTTATTTTGCTTTGCCATGAAGAAAAATTATCTTTTTTCAACTTGGGAACATCTCGTCTATTCATCTTGTGATCTTTTATCTTAGGTCTTGAAAGCTTCCTTCTAAGCACATAAGCTCTAATACCAATTTTTAGTAATAACTGAGAGGGGGGGGGGTTGAAACAGTGGCCTCAAAAATTAATCCTTAAATCAACCCTTAAAACTTATAGCCACTAATTATTTCTCAAGTTATCTTCTATCCTACAAGATGTATGCCTTGAAATACTTTAACCATTTTTCTACTTGTCAAATTGCTTTTCTAATCTCTCTTTTGTATGATTACCGATAAGCAGTAAACTTATTTACCGAAACATAGTAAATATGGAGAGTATATTGATAAATCTAGAAATGCATATGTGAAATGTAAAATAGTAAAGTAAAAAACCATAAACACATAAAACATGGATTTTAACGTGGAAACCCTATTAAGAGAAAAACCACTGGGACCAGTACCCCAAATTTTCACTCTTCTGAAGTGAGCTCTGTTGGGAGCCAACACTGTTAAAGGTTACAAACACACTGTTAGGTGTGACCTTGTTAGAGGATTTAGAAAGAGTTTTTCAACTAGTATCTGATATCTAATGCTACCATCCTTGATCAAACACTCACTTGGCCTATCAATAGGTATCAGGCATATCCAATGCTACTTATATGATCAAACTTTTTGATACTCCTTGGGATGTATCTCAATTGTAAAATACTTTTAAGTCCTGCTTGGTTAAGAGGATTATATGCTTTAATGGTTAAACTGAAACACTAATGATCCATTCATACATATAACTCAATTGCAAATTTTCAGATATATTGTAAGTCTATTACCTTTCTGATCAATATAATCACTTATACATTTTCTCCACAATATTCTACTTTGTGATGCTTGTCCCACTCTTCATCGGTGTCTACAGAATCTAGCTCTTTCCTCAGCTTTTTGATCAGGACTGAATGAAGACTTTCTTCTCCTTCAGATTTTCTTTACCATCTTTCCTCTTCTCTTGTTCACCCCACAACTCGTAATGAATTGAGTTTGTCTCCATATAGACATGATTTCCCCTTTTCTTGGCTTTCTTGTTTCTTGGCGTGTTCCACAATTCTCGCCAATAGATTTAAAGCTAACTCCTGATTTATCTCAAAGAGATCTTCTTTCCAACTAGACAAATCAACTTTAAATCATTTACTTATCTTTGGCTTTATCTGGATGATTAAAAAAATGATAAGTATTCGTTAATTCTATCTTTAGCTTCTTGAGAGCTAAGCATTTTGTCATTTTCTGAACTATCTATTCTGTTGGTCAACACTTTAGTTAGTCATTAGTGATAAGTGACTGTTATGTCTGTGTGACTTTAGTTGTCATCAAGATCTTTTTCCTTGTCTTTTCCGTCGGGAAACACTAAAATTCTTTCTGTCGGGTTACTCTATGTTTTTCTCATCGGGCAACATTGTAACTCTGCTTGTCGGTAATGTTGTGCATTAGCTCATCGGATAATACTGTGACTCTTCTCTTTGATTCTGACCGTCAGTGTGCACTCCGTTGGTGTATGCAGTCAATTAGTGAATAATTTGACTTGTATCCATTACTGATAGCATAGTCTTTATTCATCATTTCTTTGAAGTCTTTGGCAGTATTTTCATGACCATATAGATTGTATCAAGTTGACATCAATGACAATACAATACATCAACTCATTTAATGCCTTGCATGATCATCAACTTAATATCTCCAAACATTCAATCAGTTACATGTCATCACCTTTTAGAAAGGGATGCTTGCATGTGCAGGAAACAATGTTAGCGGCCACAGGTCAGAGAGTGTGGTTAAATTTGACGGCCACGCAACCATCATACAACTTGTTTTTTTTCCCATAATGAGAAGCCTGTGGTTTTGTCACTCTTTCTGGAGAAAACGGAAGCCAATTTTTGACTCCCTTATATTGTTGGAAAGCTCTTTCTGAGATAGATGCTTTTTTGGAGGTTAGATTTTCTTATTTTTACATCTTTCAAGTTTTTTGCTTGTCAAATTGAGGGTTCCAATTTTTACTCTGGGAGCCATATCTTTCTCATCCGGACTCCATTTTTTGACTTCCGCATGGTGTCAAAAAGTTAGTTCTGTTCTCTTTCTTCTTGTATGGGTCTCACACCCAGATTCTTCTCCAAGTATTTTTTGCATTTTTGCAATTTCGTGGATATCTTGGATGTTTTAGGTCCTGGGATCAATTTTCATGCACGGGATGAATTATTTTTAGCTGTTATTCATGTTTCTACAACTTTCTGTTATTCCTGGATATTGTAGACATTTTTTTCTGTAGCGTCTTTTTTGAAAACATACTGAGATAAAGTACCATCTGATGCATGCTTGGGATCCCACACATTTTGTGCCTGATTGTACTTGCACTATATTATAAAGTGCCATGGGGGGTTTGATTTTTGCTTTGTTTTCCATCTAGATTTTTCAATTGAGTGTTCCTTCCATGACAATAGCCTCATGATGTGTGTCAAGAGAGTAATCCTTCCATGACACCATCCTTTATAAGTGTTTGTACATTCTTCATCATGCAGTGTTTCATGGGTGTCTGACTCAGTGTACCTGTCATGCCTCTCCCTTCTCAACATTATGGGTGGGTATTTCCTATTGGTTCTAATGCTTCCTTGGTTCGATGGAGTGAGCTATGTACTTAGTATTTGTTCCTATGTACTAGGCAGATGTAGTGGCTGAGTACCTATGCTTATTGGTGTGATGGATCATTTACCATATGTACACTCTTCTTTCATTCCTATTTTGGAGGCTTTAGACTTGGTGTTTTTTGCCATCTGTATCTTCCAGTTTTGATGTTTACCTTGTTTTCCATCCTGATTCAAGTTGTTTGATTTGAGGGAACTCATATAGATTACAAAAATTCTTTGACAGTGGTTACAACTTCATGCTTCAAAGGTGTTCTACATGTTCTTATTTTGACTAGCTCTTCAGACTTTGGTGTTTTTTCTATATTTATCTTTGAGTTTCGATGTTTTCCTTGTTTTCCACCCTGATTCGAGAAGTGTCATTGTAGGGCACTCATGCAAATTATAGTCTTCTCTACCTGATATTTGTTCCTATTTTCTAGGACTTTCCCTAGTTTGGAGGTTTCTTTAGTCCTTCACTAGGCTTCATCTCTTTTTGGAGAGGGGTTTTTCCCATTGGTTTTTCTCCCTTTCTCCTCTTTACAGAGATCTTTTGTACTTGGGTACCTGATCAGGCCTTATTGCTGGGACCCATTTCCTGCTTTAGTAGCTATTTCCAAGTTTTTAGCTTCTCCCTAATTTTATCTTAAGGGGGGTGTTAGAGTAATAAAGTGATTCCACTTATTAATTAAATCATCTTGATTTAATCATTAAGCCACTTATTATCTCTATTTCACTTAAGCTAAACTTTTGGCATATAATAATTAATTCTTTTATTAATTATTACTATGTAACCTAAATTTTTCCCCTTTAGGGTTTTGATCACCTTCATAAGGTTTGATCTCTTTGTATTTTTTATTCCCTCTTTGATTGAATATTTTATCTTTTAGAACTTTTTTGTCTCCAATATTTTCTTTTGTAACAGGCTATTTTGCATGCAGATGATCTTGGCTTATGAATTCTTTGAATTCTAGCAACTTGGTAATCCATAGGTAGAAAATAAGCCTTCAATTTGTTTACCATAATATCCAATGATTTGATTTTATCCTTGTCTCTTCTTTATCTATCAATCTAAAAATGTTCCCACCATAAAGATGGATGTCCTCTCAACTTTGTGCAAGCTTACTTCACCTGCTTATCTTCATATGTACCTTCATAAGTAAAGAATTTTTCTATCTTTATGATATAATCTAGAAATTCATCTTAATCTAATTTACCATCATAATCAGGTGGATTGAAATTGTTAGTCTTTAAAGGCACCGAGAGGGGGGATTAGTGCACCCACAAATTTGAAACACTTATTTAATAGCTTCCACAAAATCCAACATGGAAAAGGAAATATTACATAGAAGCTAAGCACATAAACCATTCACATAAAGTAAACTCAAGACACATGATTCTCCCTAATTTTATCTTAAGGGGGGTGTTAGAGTAATAAAGTGATTCCACTTATTAATTAAATCATCTTGATTTAATCATTAAGCCACTTATTATCTCTATTTCACTTAAGCTAAATTTTTGGCATATAATAATTAATTCTTTTATTAATTATTATTATGCAACCTCAATTTTCCCCCTTTAGGGTTTCCCTTTTAGGGTTTCGATCACCTTCATAAGGTTTGATCCCTTTATATTTTAAATTCCCTCTTTGAATGAATATTTTTTCTTTCAGAACTTTTTTGTCTCCAAGCTTTGCTTTTGTAACAAGTTATTTTGCATGCAGATGATCTTGGCTTATGAATTCTAGCAACTTGGTAATCCACAGGTAGAAACTTAGCCTTCAATTTGTTTACCATAATATACAATGATTTGATTTTATCCTTGTATCTTCTTTATCTATCATTCTACAAATGTTCCCACCATAGAGATGGATGTCCTCTCAACTTTGTGCAAGATTACTTCACCTGCTTATCTTCATATGTACCTTCATAATTAAAGAATTTTTCTATCTCTATGATCTAATATAGAAATTCATCTTAATCTAATTTACCATCATAATTAGGTGGATTGGAATTGTTAGTCTTTAAAGGCACTAAGAGGGGGGATTAGTGCACCCACAAATTTTAAACACTTCTTTAATAGCTTCCACAAAATCCAACATGGAAAAGAAAATATTACATAGAAGCTAAGCACATAATGTTGGAAAGTTGACTTCTTGAGGATGCATGACTCATTTTGTGTTTTCATCATGGCAACAAAGTTATTTTTAGTTTCTGTCATGAAAGACAAAATGACTAAGTATGAAAACAGGGCAGACAAAGATACTCAATGATCAACACATCAATGCACATGTGAGAGATCAATTTAGCTTATGCACGTTCAGATATAAGTTGTATGACATGTGTACATGCTACATCCAGACACACATAGTATGGAACTGCAGTACGACAAAGTTACATGTAGATCAGTAGACTAGCAGTCCAGAAGATAGAGCATGGAAGCCAACTATTGTTTTGATCAACGTGAATTATTTTGTGATGTAATGGCTAAGCACCTTTCGTTATATGTTTTTAATGATGTAATTATCATTGTAGTAAACATGCTTGAGCTGACTTGTTCATAAGTGTTGTATATTTTGTTTTAGGGCCGACTAGTGTTTTGTTTTGGGTCACACCTATTCGAATATGAACATATAAGTATGTAATGTAAAGTAATGTTAGAAGCGTCGATTATTATGTAAGAGGAAGATATAGAGGGATAGTATAATGAAGTTAGTATATGATATAGCTCTTTAAGAGAGTAAAAGAATTCGTGCATACACGAAACTGATTAGACAACAGTGTCATCACAACAGTTCATTTTGATATAGTGCATATCATCTTTTAGAAGGTTGTAGCCTTCATCTTATTGGGTAGTGAGCCTAGGAAGTGAGCCATATACCTTTAACAGGGTTTTGTAAAAGAATCCTAACAGAGTCAAACCTTTAACCAGGTCATTGTACTCATATTGTAAAGACTGCTTCTAACAGGGCAAAGGAACTCTCACAAGTTTATTATACTTAGTACAATATTTGTGGGTACTAATTCCCACCAAGGTTTTCCTCTGATCAAGGTTTCCCCGTAATCATATCATGAGTTATGAGTTCTTATGCTAAGCTTCATTCTATGTATGTTTGATTTAAGTTTAAAGTTGCTGAAAAGTAATTAATAGACAAACACTGATTCACCCCCCCCCCCCCTCTCACTGTTTCTAACAATTANTCCCCCCCCCCCCCCCTCTCACTGTTTCTAACAATTAGTATCAGAGCTCTGGTCCTCATCAAATAAGTTTAACCACTTGAGGTGATCATGGACTCAAAAGAAGCAAAACACTTGATAAATAATCTTGAAGCAGCTCTTGAAGATCTTGATAGATCTGTAAAATAAAATGAAGAACTTAGACTGAAAGTTGATGGCTCACAAATGCTTATCAAGAAACTAAGAAATTATTTGAAAGATTGTTCTACAAGTGACTTAGGGAAAATGATCAAAAAGATCAATGAAGAGTTTATGTCTCTAAAAGATAAATTTGAGAATCTAGATGAACAACTCACAGATAGCCAAATTGCTATTGAAGAAAAGATCAAAGAAAGAAAAAAACTAGATGATGAACTTTTAAAAGAAAACATGAAAGTTATGGAATTGGAAAACATAAAAAAGAAGTTGGAATCTGAATTAACAGAAGCAAAGGATAATATTGATAAACCCCACACAAGTTCTGATTCACTTCAATCTCATCTCAATGCACAAAAGCAAAAAGGTGACACTACTGGTCTTGGATTCAATATAACACAAACTAAAGTCAGTTCATTACAAGAAAGAGAGAAACCTCATGAAGCATCTTCAGAAGCAAGGAAAGTTGAAAATGTTAAAGAGATTAAAGAAAATCTACCAAAAAGGGAAATCAAGCAAGTTAACAGAACTTGTTATGCATGCAACAAACATGGTCATTTGGAAAGAGATTGCAAATAGGTAAGACATTTTAATGGTTATTGTTTCTCTTATAATAAATTTGGTCACGGGGCTATACATTGCAGAACAAATCAAAGAAATCAGTCACAGCAGAATCAAAGAAAAATGAATCAAAAGAATCAAAGAAATCAACCTCAAAGAAATCTGTAGAACACTACATGTTAGATATGTAACTACAATGGACACACAACAAAGCAATGCAGCATGATGAACAAGAGCATCAGACCTCCTATCATTTGTCACACATGTGGAAAGGCTGGACACATCTCAAGGTTTTGTAGATCCAAAACTCAAAAACAAGAAGATCCTAAGAAATCACTATTTGAAGAGAAAGGAGAAGTTAAGTTTGTTCAAGCAAATGAAGATTCAAGAAAAATTTTGGTTGAAGTAAAGAAGGAAAATGATGTTGACAAAGTAGTTGATGCATCCACAGTGGACGCACCCTCTACTTCTACTTGAATAGACCTTCTTGGTCTTAGGGGGAGCTATTCTAGCTCAAGACCCCTGCGTGGTTGGTATACTCATCTCTGAGTATGCGCATATGATATCATGGTTACAAGAACATAATATTTCTATGTGCATTCACGCACTGTCTAAAATGCATCAGGATCTAAGATTCAAAATCTTTGAGTAATTTGCGTACGGTTGCAAATATTAAATGTGGTAGATTGTATAAAAGAAAGTAAGTATTCGATCTTTCTCACACTTGCATTTGAGAGCACATAATTTGGAGAGCATTGGAGCACTAAACATCAAGGCACAAAAGCATAATAGATTTGGCAGTTGAGCGAATAGACAAGGAGTTTGAAATGGAACCCTAGCAGTTGTGCCATTTTGGAATTTCATGAAACCCTACTTAATGCAAGTTCTAAGTAAGTATGGCAACCCCAGTTGTGTTTGATATAGCAGAGAAGAAGATATTTGTATTCAAGAGGCATCCATTCAAATCCATACTGGATGATGTGGAAGGGGCTTTCTCCAAAACCCTGCTAGGTGTTGTTCATGTGGAAGATATCTACGCGTATATTTACTGTAAGAAGGAAACAATAGGAGATGTTAGCATAGCCACTCATATGGGATCAATGATGAAACCTGATTACACATTCAAGGATGAGTTTATGCACTTGATAGATAACCCTATTTTTGAATACTCAAATGCGCATGAGTTTGATGAGCCAGAGTGGGTGAAGATTTTGTTAAGCAGAAACATGATGATCTTTATTGGATTGGTGAGGTCCCTGTGCGCATCACTATAGACCTAATCCATGAATTAACTAGACTTCCCAAGACTGGACCAGTTTTTCCTACTAATAAAGATGTCAAGAAACAAATTAAGCAATTTTGCCTATCTAGGAGTGACAAGCACGGAATGATAGTTGACCCTATCAAAGAAGATGACATAAAACTCTTAACAATGATACTTGGGTATAAGTTTCAGCAAGCAAGCAGGTTGAACAGTGTCTCTGCAGTAACAGTCCTAGTAGCTATAAGAATGGTGAAGGAAAACACTCAATACAACCTATGTGAGATCTTGCATGGTCAATTGATTGACAACATTCAAATTATCAAGCATGATAGGAGCAAGACATTCAGGTTTGGATCTCTGATCATCTACTTATATTTCCATATAGTTGGAAAGGTTGCAAACCTTTACCTAGATAGGAGCAAACCCACAATGTCTCAGATTTCTCTTAAGGTCACCTTAGAAAGCAGTGCAAGGGATGCCATGGATATGGATATAAAGACATTCAAGATAAAAATACATAATAGGTTCAGACTATCTGAGAAGATAGTTGACAAATACAAGGATACAATATGTTTCATGGTAGAAATAGATTGCACATGCATGGAGGCAATTGAACCTAGAACCAAATGGATTCATCCTCTTGGTTACAAAGTGGAATATCATGTGTTAGAAGGATATGCGCAAGTTCTATTGTCAGCGCCCAAAGATCCTAATGAGCCTAGGTGAAGCACTTACAGAGAGAAGACCAATGAAGTGGATACTATCTTACACAGTGCTGATAATAAAAGGAAAGCATCCAGAATTACATCTAACATACTGAAAGTTCATGGAGTCACTCAATAAGATCTTGACAAAGCCAGAGATGCCAAGATAGCAAAAGAACTTGAGAAAGCTTAACAGATCCAGAAGAAGAAGAAAGTAGAGAGCACCTCTACGCCCTCTACCACCATTGACTTAGATTCATCTCCACTACCTACACCAAGCAAGAAGACTAGAGGAAGAAAATAGGTGCCCAATAATCACCCATCCTCAAGGAACACTCAGAGCAAAGCAAAGAATACTCAAGCTCCTCCTGAGGTAGGATTTAGACCTAGTCTAAATGTGTTAAGAAACAAAATTGTAAATGAAGGGAGATTAGATACAC
>MU228303.1:226724-265968 GCA_018584345.1 Thuja plicata
AAAGGTTGAATGCATGGATACAAGTCAGAATACTATATTCTCACCATCCACTCAACCATCTACCTCATTGTTGTCAAGGTTAACTCCTGATTCAGCAAGTTTGGATGCATGGGGAGAAGAAGACCTAGTTAAGATTAGCGTTCTTCTTATGGAAAAGGCAAAAGAGAAACAAGTGATGAGAAATCCTTGCTTTTTAGAAACAGTAAACATATTGAATGACTTAGTGCCTGCTGATCAAAAAGTAGCTAAAGTCCAATCAGTTGAAGATGTGGACAACATTTTGTCAAACTTCAAATCTCACTTTATAAGCTTAGTAGACTCTACTACTAACATTGTAGAAGATGAATACAAGAAGGAGAGACTGAATGATTTGGTAAAGAACTTTACCTTAGACTTGAACTCCTTAAAAATTGGGTAATCCATACTAAAAGAGTTGGCAACTAAAGGCAAGAGAATCATAGCCAACTACATGGACAGAGTGAAGTTCACCTATGAGCACACCAAAAAGGTAGAAGAGGAAGAGTTAATGGTGGATAGCATCAGAAAATTAGTTGAATCATCCATGAAAGACATGAACATATGCAATAATGTCTATCAAGGATAGTTGGATAAAATTGAGAAGGCAAAATTAGAAATCAGAAAGATAAGAATAAGACAAACCCAGTTGAGAAATGCACTTGCGCCATCTCTAGCAGTCCTTAATGAGAAAATTAAATAGATTGATGACACCATGGTTCCATATGATCAAGGTCCTTGCATGGATCTGATAAAAATGGAGAAACTGATATATGCTCTATGCGCGCATCTTCAGACAGTTGATGCTATGAAAGTATTTTGGCAGAAAGATATTCAATCTCTTCAAATTGTATACCCTGAAGTCTACATGGAGTACGTATACAGAAGACTTACTAGTTTTTGTAAACCTTTGTTATTAATGTCAAAGGGGGAGTAATATAGAATGTGTATATGCGAGAAAAAGTATATGTATATATCAATAAGTTATGATATACAAGTCATATTTTGTGTTAAGTCATTTTGAGTAACTTAGCCACATTCCTTTGTTGCCATAAATGAAAAAGGGGGAGATTGTTGGAAAGTTGAATTCCTAAGGATGCATGACTCATTTTGTGTTTTCATCATGGCAACAAAGTCATGTTTAGTTTCTGTCATGAAAGACAAAATGACTAAGTACGAAAATATGGTAGATAGAGATACTCAGTGATTAGCACATCAGCGCATGTCTGAGAGATCAATTCAGCTTATGCACATTCAGATATAAGTTGTATGACATGTGTACATGCTACATCCAGACACACATAGTATGGAAATATAGTATGGAAAAGTTACAGGCAGATCAGTAGACCAGCAGTCCAAAAGATAGAACATGGAAGCCGACTACTATTTTGATCAGCGTGAATTATTTTGTTATGTAATGGCTAAGTGACTTTTTTTATATGTTTTGAATGATGTAATTATCACTGTAGTAAATATGCTTGAGCCTAATTGTTTGGAAGTGTTGTATATTTTGTTTTAGGGCCGACTAGTGTTTTGTTTTGGGTCGCGCCTATTTGGATATGAACATATAAGTATGTAATGTAAAGTAATGTTAAAAGTGTCGATTATTATGTAAGAGGAAGATATAGAGGGATAGTATAATGAATTTAGTATATGATATAGCTCTTTAAGAGAGTAAGAGCATTCGCACATATACGGAACTGATTAGACAACAGTTTCATCCCAACAGTTCATTTTGATATAGTGCATATCATCTTTCAGAAGGTTGTAGCCTTCATCTTATTGGGTAGTGAGCCTAGGTAGTGAGCCATATACCTTTAACAGGGTTTTGTAAAAGACTCCTAACAGGGTCAGACCTTTAACCAGGTCATTGTACTCATATTGTAAAGACTGCTTCTAACAGGGCAAATGAATTCTCACAAGTTCATTATACTTAGTACAATATTTGTGGGTACTAATTCCCACTGGGGTTTTCCTCTGATCAAGGTTTCCCCATAATCATATCATGAGTTATGATTTCTTATGTTAATCTTCATTCTATGTATGTTTGATTTATGTTTAAAGTTGCTGAAAAGTAATTAATAGACAAACACTGATTCACCCCCCCTCTCAGTGTTTCTAACACATAAACAATTCACATAAAGTAAACTCAAGAAACATGATTTTTTCCCATGGAAACACTTATTAGAGGGAGAAAACAACATGTGATATGATACCCACAAATTTTACTAGTGCACAAAAGAAATCTAGCCTATTAGGATCAATTAAAAACACCCTGCAAAAGGTATACTAGGTTAAGAGTATCTTTAGCCCGGTTAGAAGCTAATACAATTCATGTTAAGAACTACCCTATTAGGAGATTACAAAATCTTTCTGAGAGATACCTAGTTAAAGGATTTATACTTGAGATTCTGTTAAAGATCCATCTTACCCTATTAGGAGTGACCTTGGTAGAGGATTTTACCTGCAAACCTATTAGGCCTTGCGTTGAGATAGACCCAAGAGTAAATGACCTAATTATGACACTTCTTGTCTGACAGATCCACTTCAATTCTAATCACAGTGCTTCCTTAAGCATTCAACAACTTCACATAATCATAATCACCTATCATAATGCATCAACTCTCCAATAACAACCCTAAAACTTGATTTCATCCTTATTTTACAACAACTTGACCAAGTCAACCTTTTTCCCTTAAATGTTTTACCCAAAGAAATATAAATCAAACCTAAACACACCAAAATACATTGGTCAACTAAATAAACTAAACAAAACATTATCCAAGTCATAAACAATCATTTACAAACATTAAATTGAATGGTTAGCCGATCTAATCAAACTTGCTCTACCTGTCTCCTATTCTTCCACTCAATATCGCTCGAATCCTTAATAACTTTCTCAAACCTTCAATCTAACTGATGTGATCATTGATATAGATAGATGTGCCTATGTAGATGATAAATGTATGATATCACACCTTAACTCAGTATCTAACTCCAAATATGGTTGCATGTACCTTGCATATAGTCTTCTTCTTAGTGTACTAGACACTTAGTCATTTCTTCAATTAGATCCTTCAACATAATTGGTAAAACTGATCTCATCCCTCCAATATATCATGTTTCTGAGAATGAAACACCAAAATACAATTACGTGATCAACAATTAGATCATCCTCACCAAATGCCAACAATCTCCCCATTTGGCATTGATGGCAACACTTAGAAAATAAACAATAAATTTGCTAAGTGTCTAAATACTTGTAGAAATGAAAAATTCATTACATTGCAAAGCAGTAAACTAATTCTTTATAGATCAATAGCTCCCCCTAGGAATTACAAACATGTATACTACTCCTCTTAACCATTACATTACATTTTTCATGGACATAGCCAAATTTCAGCCTTATACACTACTCCCCTTTGACAACAATGACAAAGATATTACAAAGATGTCAAAATTTTATTTATGTAAGAGTAGCAACACCTAATTACATTCTACTAAAGTTATAATTTAAATTAACCTTCAAAATCTATAGATCATTGTCCCAAGTCTTTAGTAAATTCTCCACAATTGCAATATGTCCACATAGAAAAAATGATAATTCTTCTAGTCCATTAATTGTGCACACATCTGTAAATGCCAAAGCCTTCTCATCTTCCTTCACACTATGTGGTAAAATGTATGTCTTGGGAATCAATAAACTCTATAACTCCACCAAGTTACCAATTATCTTGTCTTTCTCATTCCTGTTTGATTTCAACTTGTGGTTTATGTTTCTAACCTTAGCACCAAAGTTAGTAGCAAGTTCATTGATAGGATTAAAATTTGAAACAAGTAATCTAAGCTCTTGCTGAGCTTCACATTTTCCCCTTTCTAAATATTTCAATAACTGAGAGAAGTCAAAGATAGAGTTAAGAATCTTACCACCATCATTCAATGCACCCTTTAAATGATTGTTATCCAATGTAAGTGTTTTGTTTTCTGAGACAATTGACTATGCCAGCTTCTTTGATCTCTTCTTTTCATATACCTTCTCCGCTCTCAAGACTATAACATCCTCTAAGATCTTCATTTCCTCATTGATTGCAGTGAACAAATGGGATAACCACCCTATCACTGTGGTACTCTCATCATACTTCACATCACTTAATAATCCTAAATGTAAGTCTCTAGCAGAGAGAATTACCTATGCTTCTTGTTGCATCCTTTTCCGTTTAGCCTTTGACTTAAATTCCATAGAAAAGTCTATGATCTCTTTGGGGCTCATGGTGCTTAAGTAAATCTATCCTTCAATCTATATATCATAATTAATACTCATTTTGGACTATGTGGGAGGAGTTATCTTTTCTTGATTTTGTTCCTTTTCAGTATTTTCCTCCTCATGTACATGTTTCTCTTGTGTGCTTGCGTTTGTGACCTCCTTTTCTTTCACTTTCTCTTGTTTTTTTCATCAGTAGAACCTTTTTCTTACATGTCATCAATCACAACCTCACTCATACCCATGTTTATTGGCCCTTATTTTTGTTGTTCCTTATGTATATCTTTTTGTTCATGTGAATTCTGTTGAAATTGTGTATCCATTTGCTCATCATTTATTTCCATGGCATAATTATCTCCCTCATTATCTAATTCATCTCTGATTCCCTCAAGTCTAGCCTTTAAAAAATTAATAGTGAATCCCTCATCAGTCTGAGTAACCACTCAATCATCCTCTTTATCTTTTACTAATTCATCTTGAACATCCATGTGAGTTCCTTCACTCTTATCCTTCTCCAGGCCTAAATTCTTTCTCAGAATCTCTTCTGTTTCATCTTTCACCGATTGGGTCTCACCAATTAATATCTTTGTAACTATTTCTCTTGTTTAAAATAAATATCTTACCTATTTGATCTTAGCATATATTTCTTCCTCAGATGAGTGAGGCAATAGTCTCAGTAAAACATATTTTACCAACTCCTTATCTTTGACAAGTGTTGCCTTCCATCTTGCATCAATTTTATCATATAAAACATTGAGAATTTGTCCTTGTAGTTGGACTAATAATTGACTTAGCCTATTCATACTTGCAACTACAACATCCTCAAATTTCTTTTGATCTCCTTCATCAAGTAATTTATAGTACTTATTGACTCTAACAAGTACAACATATTTACTAATATTTTGAAGGATTGAATTTATAGAATCTACTTTACCAAATTTAGACTCAAAATTCTTAGTAGTGGAGGAAACTACCACCTTATATTTCTTTCCTTTATCCTTTAGTTCCTTCTACTCTTCTTTAGATTTTTTCTCTTCAATTTCTTCAGCAACAACTTTCCTATCCCTCTTTGCCTTTTGTTTTTTTCTTTTTCCTGACACCTCAGTTGGGCTTTGTGTCTCTTTGACTGATTTAACTTGAGGCTTATCAATTCTTACTGGTTTCTTCTCTTGGGGCACTACCGGTTGCACCAACAACTTCAACACTATCAACATCTGCTGCACCAGATATACCATCTTGCACTTTATTATGTTTGGATCTCAACTTCTCAAACTTTTCCTTTGTGAAACCTTTCCGAGTCATGAATTTATCAACATCATTTCTCACTTTTATCTCAATAACAGGTTCCATTGAATATTTTTGTACTTGAAATGACTTCTCCTCATATGTCCCAAACCTTGGATTCTTGGGATCTATTGATTGAGCCATCAAATTATCTGCATAGATAGTCAGAATATCTCCTTCCACATCATAGCCCATATGCATCACCCATGAGGTCCTTGGCTCAACTTCTTCCATCATACAAGTATCTGTGTCAACCATGAAGAAAATACTATTCTTATACCTTTACACAATTGTAGATGGTATCCTTTCCTTCTCATCCATCTTCTTCTTGAAATATTTTAGGTATCCCCATACCTTTTTATTGAAATCATTTCCTAAGAATCTGATATAGCTATTAATTTGATTAAAATATACTCCATCTTTTAACCATGTGATGTTACTGATACTGGGGAACATGTTTTAAAAATATAAAAAACAAGCACATGATTACATCACCGGATGAGCCTCTTAAAAGGTCATCTTTTTTATGTTTCATACTTTCTTTCAGTAGTTTGCTTATGAAACAAAGACTTTAAACTTATGATTTTATATGTATATTTTATATATATAAAGACATAAGTAGGTAAATGGATGGTAAGAATATGATGTATTTTGCTTGGAACTGATGGATAGAAGTTGCAGGATATAAGTAGTTGCATGCTAAATAAATAATCCTATTTCCTATGCTATGTTTATGGGTAGTCTCCTTCTTGTAGCCGAATGTCATGCAAGAGTATCAAATGGAAACTAACACTTCTCTCTTAGTATTAAATGATAAAATATATTTATGTGTTAGAAGTTGTATATGCTAACCATTTTGTAGGAATCAAGTCATGGCGCATTCAAGAATAGTAGCGTGGTGCTGAAGGAGTCAACGATAGCCATTGCTACAAAAGTGCCATCATTTAAAAGGAATTAAGTAAGCAGTTGAAGAAGGGTGTGCTGCAAGACTTCCATGGAGGAACAAGTCAATTCAGTTCCTGAGTAACATAGCACACAGATCTAGAACCACCACATGCTATATTCTGGGGAAAAATTGAAGACTTACACTTGTTGTTTGATATTTCATGTTATGAGAACTTTGTATCCATTAGTGATCCTCATTAATGGAGTGATCCTAGATTTAGGGAGTAGCATAGTTTCTCTTTAAATAAGACGACTTTTGTAACTCTTGGGGGTCGAGTTAGTTGATATAATTTCTAGAATAGAAGTTGACATTGTAACACTATTTTACTTTCCAAGTACATTTTCTCCATGAATGAATAGAGTGCATAATTTGAGTTTCAGTCTCTTATCTTAATTGAATTTCTATTCACTCATCCAAGGGGGACCACTTGGTGATTGAATCACTTTATTAGATTAGAAGTGATTTCCTTGTTCATTAAGAAGTAAATAGAACTCTGCTGTTCCTACAGCCACTGGTAACAGAACTGGTGGACTGGTCCTGTAGCATAGGCAAGTAGAGTAACCCCTATTCATGATTACTATTTTCTTAGATTAAGAACATTTACTTGAGATAGTATAGATTCCTAAAGTTTAATGTATTTCAATTCCATAGGATTAGCCATGAGAATCAAGAAGGTTTGAAGCATATACTTTGAAAATACCATTCCAAGTTTACGTCCCTGGTCGATAATTAAATGAGACTAAATAATCTACTTATCAGCCATTTAGGGTGTCCAATCTTGAAGTAGCAATCCATTTATATGTGTTTCTATGACAATTTTTTAGCCAATAATTTTTGGTGCCTCTTCCAGGGATGGTGTTAGTTCAAACTTACTTTGGTGTTCATGTTTCCAATTTTCATAATCTAGGATTTAATCAAGCAATCCTTTTATGCATAGAAGAGGAGACCCTCATGGGAGATTCCTTCCTTGTCAATACCAGGTTGAACCATTTGATATTTTCAATCCTAAGCCAGAGAAACCCCGAGTTGATGGTGAAGAAGAAGACCCATTTGCTGACGCCCAAGGAGAAATTTCATCACCATCATCCTCCAAAGAATCACTACATTTTCATGTCCTTTTTGATGAGCTTGAACATCAAGACAACCCATTATCTCTTATCATCTATCAGCCACAACAACCACAACAACCATGACCTCCTCCAAGGATGGCTCAGCCTGCCTTTCCCTTCCCAATTCCCCCTCAATAGGGTAACCAAAGCCTGAAGAACATTCCAGCCGCTGCACTACCAAAATTCTATGGACTTATCACTGAAGATCAAGAGACCTTCCTCTTCAAGTTTGACATCCTCGGTAGGAGCTACAACTACACAATTGATGCCCATAAGCTGAATTTGTTCCCGTCAAATCTTAAAGAGGCTTCTCTAAGGTGGTTCATGGGCCTCAGAGCTAATCCTATATTAAATTGGAACACCATGAGCAACATGTTTCTTTCCAAATATAAAGAATACTGTAGAGGATGATATTTAAAGGGAGATGACATCTTCAAGATGTCGCAAAAAGAGGATGAAACCTTAGAAGACTATGTTTCCAGGTTTATGTTTAACCTACAGTGTAACACTCAACACCAGTTGAATGAGAAATCCCAGAAGCATCTATTCCTCAAAGGTGTCAATGATGGGAGCATAGAAGCCTTGGACCTTATGGCTGGTGGGGACATCACTCAAAAGAATTGGGCATATATTAATACCATATGTCTAAATTATTCAAGAGCTACAGTAAAAAAAGGAAGAGGACTAAGGGATCTGCCCCATAAGACAAATGGTTCTGGAGTGTCTAAGATAGAGTTGTCCAACCTCTTGTCTGACTTCAAGAAGGACATCATCAATGACATGGCCACTCAGCTGGACACCATGTGATCTCAAAGGAAGAAAGAGGATGCAGAAGCTATGCTGGCTGAGAACTGCTCCCACTACCGAGAGAAGAAAAGAAATTGTAAGTGCAAAACTATTGCATCCAAGGACACTACCTCCATTCCCACTGAGTTCAAAGAAATAGATGAGGAGAATGGAGAAGTCTTTTAATGTGGCTCAAAGGCGACCATGGGCTCAGAGAAAAGGTATGCCTTAAGACAACCTAAATAATTTTGGTTATAATAATAATAATAGTAATAAGTGGAAAAATCAAGACCCCTAGAATTCTGGCCCTTAAGGACAGAATTGGAATCATAACTAGTCTAACCAGCAACCAAAGAATAACCAAAACTATCAGCAACCATAGTATAACCAGAACTTCCAATAGTAGCCTCCATTTAACCCATACGAGTAGCAGCTTAACCCATACCAATAGCAGTTTAACCAATACCAACAACCATAGCAGAATAACCAATGACAACCACATGGTAACTAGCAACAACAACCTCAGTGGGGACCCAATTAGCCTAATTAGTAGAAAGCTATCATGCCTCCACTTTAGCAACAAGCTATTATGCCTCCACCTCCTACAGCCAATAATATCCCTCAGAAGCCACAACTGCCTGCGCAAACAAATCCAAATCCTAATAACAAGAAGTAGGCTTATTCACTGCAAGTGAATCACATCCACCTAAGATTAGGAACCACATTACTTGCACTGAGAGAACCCATAATAACTTATGTTTCTAATACTGAGGAAGTTCCTGATAATCAAAATCCTACTGTTCTACGTGTTGTACCACCTGCTCTAGCTGAGAAAATTCCACATTATCCGCAAAGATTGGCTCAATAATTAGTAATCCCTAAAGAGAATCCTATTGCAACTGATCCGATTGACCAACTAAAGCAAATGACTATCCAAATACTGTTATTAGATGCCCTCAAAGAAATTCCCATTTATAATAAAGCAATCAAGGAAGCATGTATCAAGCACCCTGGTAGGAAAAAGAAATATCCTGATACCGTCCATGTTCTTGGGAAGCTTTCCGATCTTATGCTTAGTAAAGTATTAATGCCTAAATACTCTGATCCCAGGAGTCTAGTGGTTACCATTCACATTAATGGTATACAAATATAGAATGTCTTGGTTGATTTAGGGGCCTTTATTAATGTAATGACTATGGATGTGTTGTTAAGACTTAGTATCATTGGGTTGAGGGAAACACCCACCATTCTCCAGTTAGCTGATAATTCTACTGTCAAGCCAGATGGTATGGTAGAGGATATTGTTGTCACACTTGATTCCATGGATTACCCCTAAAATTTCATCATCATGTCCCCCAAAGCCACACTAGGAGGGTATCCATTAATCCTAGGGAGGCCTTGATTAGCCAAAAAAGATGTTTGCATTGTATGTCGCTCAGGAAAAATGACCATATTTGAGGGCATTAATACCAAGAAATTAACTCTGTATTCTCTAGACAAATCCCAAGCTAAACTTGACCAAGTTGTCTAGCTAGATTTAGGAGATGCTCCCCTCGAAGCCAATTCAATACAACAACTTATGGTTATTGGTAGAGATCCATTCATGGCCTCACAATAGGAAGATGACATACTAGTAGAAATCCTTACAAACTAGTATGGCTCTAAAGAGCCCTCTTGTCATGTTCCTGACTGTTCCCTACAAACCATATTTCCCAAGCAGTCCTTATCTAAGTTTCCTGTATTACCTGATTATCTCCATACTTTGTTACCCCATGAGATAAAGTCACCTTCATTTGCAGAAGTTCTTATGCTGGATAAATTCAAAACAATAGAGATTGCCTTAGGTAAGGAATTGAATGTCAATAAGAATCTCACTAAATCTCAGATGTATAGCCTTCTACAGCTTTTAAAGAGAGTTAACAAGCTTTTGCATGGGACTATACTGACATGAAGGGACTTGACCAAAAATTGTGTACCCATAAGATCTATATAAGTCCTAAGTCCAGACCTATTAGGCAAGCTCAAAGAAGAATAAACCCTGCACTAAGAGATATAGTAAAGGATGAATTGCAAAAACTCCTCCAAGATAGCTTTATATATCCTATTTCTAATAGCCAGTGGGTCTCCCCTCTTTTAATTGTCCCAAAGAAAGGTGGAAAATGGTGAGTTTGTGTGGACTATAGGGAGCTTAATAAAACCACCAAGAAAGATCACTTTCCATTGCACTTTATTGACCACGTACTTGACAACCTTACTGGTAAGAAGTATTTTTAATTCCTGGATGGTTTCAGTGGCTACAACCAGATTCAGATATCACCAGAAGACCAGGATAAAACAATGTTCCCCTGTCCATGGGGAACATTTTCTTATTCTGTATTTCCATGTGGATTATGTAATACACCTGCTAATTTTTAGAGGGCAGTAATAAGTATTTTCTCTGACATTGTTGCTGACTATGTTGAAATATACATGGATGATTTCACTACATATGGAACTATATTCGAAGAGGCTCATGCTAATTTGGGAAAAGTTCTTAAAAGATGCCAGGACTACAACCTCTCACTTAATAGTGAGAAGTGTTATATGATGATGGAGGAGGGAGTTGTCCTAGGGCATTAACTCTCCTCATTTGGTATCCAGGTTGATCTTGCAAAGATTACAGTCATCATTACACTCCCCACTCCAGCAAAGAAGAAGGATGTCCAGAGATTTCTAGGTCATGCCAGTTAGTACAGGAGATTTATTAAGAACTTTAGCCAACTTGCCACCCCACTGTACAATCTATTGAAGAAAGAAGCAGAATTTGAGTGGACAACTGACTGTGAACTATCATTTTAGCAGTTGAAAGATGTGTTGACAAAGATCCCTATTCTTAGAGGACCTAACTAGAAGATTCCCTTTCATATCCACACTGATGCATCTGACTATGACATTGGGGCAGTGCTAGGACAGAAAGGAGGTATATTTGAGCACACCATTTTTTTATATAAGAAAAAATCTACAAGGTGCTAAACTAAATTATATTGTTAATGAAAAGGAACTACTTGCTATAATCTATGCACTAAATAAATTCAGACATTACATAATCAGTTATGAAGTATTTTTTTATACTGATCACCCAACAATCAAATACTTGATGAACAAACCCACCACCTCTGGTAGGTTAGCTCATTGGTTACTCCTCATGTAGGAGTTTGATATAACTATCATTGATAAACCAAGAAAAGATAATGTGCTGGCTGATTTCCTCTCTATATTACAAGTTCCTAATGATCCTACAACAATTGATGATAACTTCCCAGATGAGCACCTATTCTCTATTACAACTTACAATCCGTGGTATGCTGACATCGCCAACTACCTTGCTACAAGAAGAACACCACCTCATTTTTCACCACGTGAACATCGTCTGCTAGTTGAAAAAAGCTTCAACTTTTCATGGATACTTGGATTTATGTTATACACAGGTCCTGATCAAGTCACCCACAGATGTGTTCACAAAGATGAGACCTATGACATCCTTCGGGCTTGTCATGATGAGTCGTGTGGTATCCATTTTGCAGGAAAAAGAACAACATACAAGGTGTTGAAAACTGGTTATTACTGGCCTACATTACATAAATATGTAGCTAAGCATATCAGGCACTGTGACTGATGGCAGAGGATGGGACACCCATCAAAGTCTGATGAAATGCCCTTGTAGCCTCAGGTGATGGTAAAACCATTTGACAAATAAGGCATCGACTTTGTTGGTCCCATTGAGCCATCTTCCCATGGTAAGTTTTATATCCTAGTATGCACTGACTACACCAAAAAATGGGTTGAAGCAAAAGCAATGAGGCATGCAAGGGATCATAAGGTAGCAGATTTTCTCTATGAGTTTATTTTTACTAGGTTTGGTGATCCTCGATAAATAGTAATAGATCAAGGGGTGCAGTTCACCTCTAATCTTATTGTTGAATTGATGAATGAGTACACAGTGAGGCATGTTAAATATTCACCATACCATCCTCAGTGCAATAGGCAGGTCAAGAACACAAATTGGGAAATAGAGGCCATTCTGACTGAAACAGTGGTTGTTCACAAAAAGGATTGGGCTACCCACCTTCCTTTAGCCATTTGGGCTTATCAAACAACTTAGAAAACCACTATTGGTTTTACTCCTTTTGAGTGGGTTTATGGAAAATCTGCATCCATGACTATTGAGTTTCACCATAAGACTCTTAGGATGACATTGGAGTTAGATATTAACCTTACCAAGCCACAAGAGGATAGGCTCCTACAACTTAATGGATTGGATGAGTATAGGAAGTCTGCACTTCAAAATACCGAAGTGATTCAGAAGCAGCGAAAGAAGTGGCATGACAGATTCATCAAGGATAAGAATTTTTCCATTGGTGATTGGGCCTTTCTCTATGATTCCTGCTATCAGCACACTTCAGGAAAATTTTAGACACGGTGGTTAGGGCCCTATGAAATAGTCTCAATTTTTTAGAATGGTGCAGTTCAACTATCTACCATTGATCCTGTATGATTCAAACTGCTTGTAAACGGGCCTCGTATTAAGATATATCACAAGCCTATGAGTCATCAAGAATTCCTATAGAAATTCTAGAAAAGAATAGATAGCTCCACTCCTGCAGCCAAAGCATCTGGGTCTTCCACCCAGATTTCTTCCAAACTGTGATTTTATGACAGATTCCATAATAAACATTTCAATCCCGTGAATTACTTTCTCCGCAATAAAAATCCAACTCACCTCCTCTCTCTACCATCTATTTGTTCCATCACATCACTCCATCAGTGTGTGTAGCATAGCAGCACTCTTCCTACAACAGCTCTCAGGTCAGTAACACATACTTTTGCACATATATTATTTATTCATTTTTTATTTAGAAAAAGTATTCTTTTCATTTTCTTATTCTTGCACGCAAAGGCTTGGTGGGACCCATGCGTTACACTTAGTTGGGGGGAGGGGTTATTTAATTCTTGTTTCAAATATTTCCAAATCAATTTTAGCATGCAAAAATAAATTTTTTATTTGTTTCTTGTCTTTCCACTGTGACGGTTATCATGTGGAAGCTTATCTGTCCTTCAGTGATTAAGTCATCATGATTTGAAAGTAATTTAAAGTTAAGGTTCACTTAATAATGGAATTTTTGTGACATGTTTGGGTGGAAAAACTTAACACGTGCGAATGTATTTATGAATACCATTCAAAATAATGCTTATTTTCTTGGAATTAAAAGCTAATATGTACTTCAAATTTTCTCGTAAAAAAAAGTTTGCATTTGTAAGAACTCCTGCATTTTCCAGTTTTTTGTAGTGTCTGTGGAGCTCTTGCAGAGCCATTTTTATCCTCTAAAATGGGTGGAGAACTTTAGAGGCATGAGCCTATAGATCATGAAGTTCTACTTGGGGACCCATCCGCCAGTGAAATGTTTCAGAGAAGGGGATGGTTGGATTACTGCTCAAGCCTTAATGGCTTTGATGAAGAAATTGCTTTTCAATTTCTAAATACTCTGAGCAATGGGTTTGTAGTGGTTAAGGGTCTGAGGATAGAATTATCAGAGGACATTGTGGCAGAAGTTTCAAATTTTCCACAAGAAGGAGAAAAGTGGAGTAAGGATATTGACTTGTGCTCAGCCAGGGCACAATTTACCCTACATGGTGACCCACGGTTGGATATTGATAAGAAGCAAGGCACTTCAAGAACATCATTACCCATAGAGTTTATGCATCCAACTACATTCATAATAGCCTACTTCACTTGTGAGGGTCATTACAAGTACCTGCATGGACTGCATTTCAAGATTCTGAGTGCCCTCCGCCATGAAAATAGGCTAGTAAACTTACCTAGATTTCTATTTAAGATTGTGTAAAAGAAAGCATCTCTAGTATAGTCAAGAAAAGCTAAATCTATTTCCCATCATTTTTTGATCAAGCTAGTTGTAGAAAGGGAATTAATTAAATAATCAACTGGGACTTGGGAAGAATTCTTGGCCATGGAAGAAATAGAACCTAGAGTGGTTGGCCCTAGAGGCCAGGGTGTAGGTAGAAGGGTTAACACAACAACGAGGGTTCATAAAGTAATACAGAAAATAAATCCCATTCTTGAAGCATCTTCTTCTAGACCTACCCTATCTAGGAAAAGAGCCTGTAATGGTAGTACTCCTGTGTCTGATAAAAAGAAAGGAAAAATTAGGGAAGCCGATGTCAATCCTAATACTTCACCCTTTGAGGAAACTAGGTCTGCTATCATGAAGGATAAAGGTAAAACCATAGAAACAGAGGGTATGACTCCAGAACAACAACCTCCTGATAATGAAGATGTTGGTAATATAGTTGAGGAAACCTTGAGTTCTCCCAAGGGGCAATGCCAAAAGAACCTCTTGTAGCCATTATGGTGGAGGTGTCCTCTAGCAGGAAGAAATGCAAGGAGCCTCTGAGATCTTTTCAAACCCCTATCAGGAAAAGTGATAGACTTTATGCTAGTACCAGTAAGTCAGGCAAAACTCCTGATTCAATTATAAATGTTGAATCCTCTGAATCAGTGGAGAAGTCCTCTTCGGAGGAAATGTCTCCAAAAAGAACAGATAGTGAGTTTGTACCAAAATTTCACATGGGAAAAGGCACAATGGGAACTGGAGACAGAAAAATTGAAAAGGATAATTGAGGAACATTCTTGTCAACTTGAACAAAAAACAAATCAGATTGTAGTATTGGATATGAGAGTTGAGTAGATCACTAAATTGATTCCTACAACAATGGCATGTAGGTCACCATCTCCATTTTATGCTATGTTCCTTAAGGAATAATTTGTTAACTTTCAATTGACAAGGATTGTAGAGGGATTAAATCCTTTAATTGCTACACCTCACAAATTTTATGATGCCTTCTAGTCAGCACCCATGCCCATCAAAAACCTATTATGTGAATTGTATTTATACAATCTAGTTGTGCCAGACAATAAGGATTGGAATTCACTTCTGTATGTGGGAGATGTTTAGCTGAGGGCAGTGATGTCCTGGATTCAAAATGTGATTAGTAGAGAGCATTAGGCTTTTCCATATAGAGGTAGTGAGATAGACACACTCCTCATGATGAGACTTGAAGTTCAAAGTTCTAGGAAGACTTTCCTTGATTGGATCTCAATCACAATGAATCCTAGTGGGTCTTGCAAGGTCCTTCCAGTCAAAGAGTAGGTATATATAGATTGGGAACATCATTCATCACAGGATATTGAGGCCATGATTGCATCTTGCAGACAAAGGTGGATATGGATATCCCATGACTTAAAAATCAGGGAGCCCCATTCTCCATAGAATTTAACTCTTGCCACTTGTCGAGCCCCATGGTTTATAATGCTGGGCTAAACACAGTTGCATTATTGGATTCCCTTAAGGTTTTAATATCCTATCCTCCTGTAGCCTTTACTGGTAGTAAATGAGAATGCAGAAGATCATGATATGACTCAGGAAAGATAGAGGTGGGATAGACTTTAGGACAACCATGGATATTTCAACTATGTTTTTGATGACCCAGGTGAAAATACCACCAGTGACCTGAGGCTTAGGGATAGGATCCATAATTTCATGATTGCTGGGGACCAGCAATAGTGCAGTTGGGGGGAATGATGAGCCTCTTAAAAGGCCATCTTTTCCATGTTTCTTACTTTCTTTTTCAGCATTTTTCTTATGAAACAGAGACTTTAAACTTATGATTTTATATGTATATTTTATATATGTAAAGACATAAGTAGGTAAATGGATGGTAAGAACATGATGTATTTTTCTTGGAACTGATGGATAGAAGTTGCAGGATATAAGTAGTTGCATACTAAATAAATAATCCTATTTCCTATGCTATTTTTATGGGTAGTCTCCTTCCTGTAGCTGAATTTTTTGCGAGAGTATCAAATGGAAACTAACACTTCTTTCTTAGTATTAAATGATAAAATATATTTATGTGTCAAAAGTTGTGTATGCTAACCATTTTGTAGGAATCAAGTCATGGCGCATTCAAGAATAGCATCATGGTGTTGAAGGAGTCAATGATAGTCATTGCTGCAAAAGTGCAATAATATCAAAGGAATTAAGTAAGCAGTTGAAGAAGGGCGTGCCGCAAGACTTCCACAGAGGAAAAAGTCAATTCAGTTCTTGAGTAACATAGTGCGTAGATCTAGAACCACCACATGCTATATTTTGGGGAAAACTTGAAGACTTACTCTTTCTGTTCAATATTTTCTGTTATGAGCACTTTGTATCCATTAGTGATCCTCATTAATGGAGTGATCCTAGATTTAGGGAGTAGTGTATTTTCTCTTTAAATAAGCCAACTTTTGTAACTCTTGGGGGTCGAGTTAGTTGATATAATTTATGGAATAGAAGTTGACATTGTAACACTATTTTACTTTCCAAGTACATTTTCTCCATGAATGAATAGAGTGCATAATTTGAGTTTCAGTCTCTTATCTTAATTGAATTTGTATTCACTCATCCAAGGGGGCCCACTTGGTGAGTGAATTTCTTTATTAGATTAGAAGTGATTTCCTTATTCATTAAGAAGTAAATAGAACTTTGCTATTCCTGCAACCACTGGTAATAGAACTGGTGGACTGTTCCTACATCATAGGCGAGTAGAGTAACCCCTATTCATGATTACTATTTTCTTAGAGTAAGTGCATTTACTTGAGATAGTGTAGATTCCTGAAGCTTAATGTATTTAGATTCCATAGGATTAGTGATGAGAATCAAGAAGGGTTGAAGCATATACTTTGCAAATACCATTCCAAGTTTACGTCCCTGGTCAATAATTAAATGAGACTAAATAATCTACTTAGCAACCATTTAGGGTGTCCAATCCTGAAGTAGCAGTCCAATGCTATGTGTTTCTATGACAATTGTTTAGCCAAGCATGACCCACATGATTACGTGACCATACTTAAACTTTTATTTCTTTTTTATTTTGATAATTTCTAGATTCACCATTAACTGCTCTCTCATAGTTCTTCATCTAAAATATCATTTGTTTTCATTACACAACCATCCCACTTAGACTCTGTCAGTCTAACCACTTCATCCTTATGAATGGTATGAAGAATGGGCACACCACCTGTTGCACATAGAGAGAATACAACATGTATTGCCTCCCTAGTGATCTTTTATGGTCGATCTAACCACATGAACTAATCATGAATTCTTCTCAAAATATACATGAAATGATCATATTCAAATTCATTGGGGTAACTTATTGCATGATGAAAACCTTTATAGAAAGTTTATGTGTGTTCATCCTCCAACACTAAGTTTTCATCACATAACTTATTGTATTATTCTTCTATCGCCCCTGATCCTAGGTCTTCCAACTTGCACTAAATAAAAGCTCTAACATCCTCTACATGTAAAATACCATAGGGAATCCTAGTTAGGGCACCCACTAGGTCATTTTCCATTGATTTGAATGGATGTCTCTTAAACTACGGTTGTGGCCTCTCAATAATATCAATAAACTTAGGAGTAGCCATCTCAAAATTTCAACCACATGAGTAGATATCAGATAAATACCTCAAATATTTCACAACTAGGGTTCTTTCTGAAGAACACGACAACACCTGATTGATTTTATCTTCCAGATCAACAAAAACAATCTCTCCTTATCGCTTGGATCTTTGAAAATAAATCTAAAAATGTTACTTTCACTCCACAACATATTTCACAATGTGCAAGGTGAGAATGCAATCCAAAATATCCCTTTTTATCTACCCTCGTATGCATACATTAAATTCACTTACCATTAGAGTTTACCTTTTCACCAATTGACCCAAAAACTCATTACCAATGATCAAAATACCATGTAACTTATAAAATATTCACAATAAACTCCAAATGACCTTATTTCATCTTAAAATGTTGATAGATCTTACCATACACCTATAGGCAGTCTGAAGATTAATTCAACAATAGTTTCTCTCGCTAAGCCACACAATGGCTTAATTTGATGATGAATTCTCCATTCCCAATGGATATTAGGATACCTGTAATGTATTATTATATTCCTTCTTTTTAAAACTATTGTTCATCTCTTTCTTGACCTCTTCTAAATTCATAATCTTCTTTTCTTTCCGATTGCTTGACTAGTTTACTTATTGGTTCCTTGACTTGCATCTCCTTTCTATATTTCCAATCTTGTGACAATGAAAAAATGGCATAATAGTCAATCTCCATGGTCTAACTATACCTCTTCTAGACCTCATTCTGCAATTCATAGCCATGTGTCCATAGTTACCACAGATTGAGCATGTGACATTAAATTTCCTCTCTCTTTGGTAAGGTCTTTCCTAGTTCATTGATGACCTTTAATTGTTTAATCTTGACCTACACTCATCAAATTTGTGACAATATTTGTTTTATTTTTAACAGTAACCATAAAATCTACTAGATCTAGATCTATAATCATGAGCATTATGTCCATACTTATTGTAGTTATAGTAATATGGATCAAAAGTGCTAGTTCTATTAGTAGACATGCTTCTACATACATTTGGAGTATGACCTACCTTATGAAAATTGCAACATACAGGTTTGCAGGCTTTCTTACCAAAATTTCTTTGTGTTACCTTTGATGGAGACTTTCCTTCTTTCTTGATCTCCTTTGTTCGAAAAAATTCACCAATTTCAAAATTAGAATGACTGGTATATCCAAGACCTATGCTATCATTTCCCCTTCTTTGATTCCTTAGTTGTTCATCAAGTTTTCCAGTGATCTCATTGAATTTATTCAGTAGATCATTAGCAGTCTTCAACTCTTGTTTTAGTTTCTCATTTTATTTCTCCATATTTTCATTCTGCCTTAGGGATTCTTGATTCACTTCAATAGTTTCTTGTAGATGCTCATTTGTATTATGTAAATGTACATTAAATGTACCAACCTCTTGTTTAGATTTGAAAAGTTAATCTTCCAAGGCTTTTAGTGCTTCATCCTTGGCCTTTAGGGAATCTTGTGCACATTTCCTTGCATCTTTTGCAGATCTTCTTTATTCTAACTCTTCACCTAGCCTAATTGATTGAGCTTAAATCTCTCTCTTAAGGTTTTTATTGTCTTTTTCAAATTTTCATTTTCCATAGCCATGGATTCTAGGGCTGCTTCAAGTTCATTAGATCCACTTTTTTTAGACAATTTATCAATATAGTCTTGAATCTCACTTAATTTTTCAACAAGATCTTGTCTTTTAGCTCTAGATTGCCTTAGTTGTTTCTTCAATTCCTCAATGACCATTTCAGCTTCTTTGAGTTTCATCTTGTGCTTCAACAAACCCTCCATATTCTCCTTAAGGATCCTCCGTGAGATGTTAGACTTCTTCAAGGGAAAAAATCCCTGATAACAATTGTTAGTATTTAAAGGCACTGAGAGGGGGGGGGGCTGAATTAGTCCACCCACAAATGTGAAACAATTTTTTAATAGCTTGCACAAAATCCAACATGCAAAAGAAAATATTACATAGAAGCTAAGCACATAAACCATTCACACAAAGTAAACTCAAGACACAAGATTTTTCCCATGGAAACCCTTGTTAGAGGGATAAAACCACATGTGAGATGATACCCACAAATTTCACTAGTGCATCAAATAAATTTTCCCTGTTAGGAGCAATTACAAACACCTTGCTAAGGGTATACCCGGTTAAGAGTATCTTTAGCCCAGTTAGAAGCTAATAAAAAACCCATTAAGAACTACCCTATTAAGGGATTGCAAAATCCTTTTGAGAGATACCTGGTTAGAGGATTTATACTTGAGATCTTGTTAAATATCCTTCTCACCCTATTAGGAGTGACTTTGTTAAAGGATTTTACCTACAAACCCATTAGGGATTTCCTTGACATAGACCCAAGAGTAAATGAATGGATTATGACACTTCCTATCTGATAGATCCACTTCAATTATGATCAAAGTGCCTCCTTAATAATTAAACAACTTCACCAACACAATCACCTATCGCAACACCTCAACTCTCCAACAACAACCCTAAAACTCAATTTCATCCTTATTTTATAACAACTTGACCAAGTTGGAATTTTTCCCTAAAAGGTTTTAGCCATTGACTTAAAAATCAAATCCAATCATGCCAAAATTCATTTCTCAACTCAATAAATTCAACACAACATTATCCAAATTGTAAACAATCATTTACAAACATTAAATTCACCGGTTAGTCGATCTAATCAAACTTGCTCTGTCTATCTCATGTTCTTCATGTCAATGTCTCTTGAATACTAAATAACTTGCTCAAATCTTCAATCTAACTAATGCGATCCTAGATATAGTTGGATATGCCTCTATATATTATAAATGTATGATTTCACACCTTAAATTGATCTCTAACTCCTAATCTGGTCACATGTACCTCATATACTGTCTTCTGCTCGATTGAGTGAACACTTAGTCATTTCTTCAATTAGATCCTTCAACAACATCAATAAAAATGATCTCATTCCTATAATACACCATGTTTCAAGCAATGAAAACACCACAACACAATCCCATGATCAACACTTAGATGATCTTCACCAAATGCCAACAATTCCCCCTTTGGCAATGATGGCAATACTTAGAAAATAAACAATAAATTTTCTAAGTGTCTAACTACTTATAGAAATAAAAAAAATCATTACATTGTAAAGCAGTAAACTAATTTTTCATATCTCAATAGCCACCCCTAGGAATTACAAACATGTAAACTACTCCCCTTAACCATTACATTACATTTTTCATGGACTTACCCAAATTTCAGCCTTATACACTACTACCCCTTTGACAACAATGAAAAAGGTATTACAAAGATGCCAAAATTTTATTTATGTAAGAGTAGAAACACCTAGTTACATTTTAGAAAAGATATCATTCAAATTAACCTTCAAAATATGTATATCACTATCCCAAGTCTTCAATAAATTCTTCATAATTGCAATATGTCCACTTAGCGAAAATGCTAATTCTTCTAGTCCATCAATTGTGCACACATCTGGAAATGCTAAAGTCTTCTCAGTTTCCTTCACACTATGTTGCAAAATTTCTAGCTTGGGAATCAATAAACTCTAGAACTCCATCAAGTTATCAATTCTCTTGTCTTTCTCATTTATGTTTGATTTCAACTTGTGATTTATGTTTCTAAATTTAGCACCAAATTTAGTAGCAAGCTCATTGATAGGATTCAAATTTGAAACAAGTAATCTAAGATCCTTTTGAGATTCACATTTTTCCCTTTCTAAATATTTAAATACCTGAGAGAAGTCAGAGATATATTTAAGAATCTTACCACCATCATTCAATGCACCCTTTAACCGATTGACAACCAATGTAAGTGTTTTTTTGTTTGAGACAATTGACTATGCCAACTTCTCCAATCTCTTCTTTTGATATGCCTTCTTTTCTCTCAAGAACTAACTATCATCTAATCTCTTGATTTCCTCACCGCAGTGATGAAATGGACTAACTACTCTATCAGTGTGACAGTCTCATCATACTTCACATTAATTAATAATTCTGAAATTAAATCTGTGGCAAAGAGAATTACCCAAGCTTCTTGCTACATCCTTTTTTGTTTATATTTTGACTTAGTTTCCATAGAAAATTATATCATCTCTTTGGGGTTCATGGTTCTTAAGTCAATCTTTCCTTTAATTTGTATATCACCATCAATACTCATTTTTGATAGTGTGGGAGGATTTACCTTGTCTTCATTTTGTTCCTTTTCAGTATTTTCCTCCTCGTGTACTTGTTTCCCTTGTGTGTCTACATCTATGACCTCCTTTTATTTCACTTTCTCTTGTTCATGTTCATTAGTAGAACCTTTTTCTTGTGTGTTATCAGTCATAGCCTGACCGATACCCATGTTTATTGTCTCTTCTTTTTTTTGTTCCTTATGCACAGCTTTTTGTTCATGTGAATTTTATTGGTGTTATGTATCCATTGGCTCATCCTATATCTCCATGAAAAATTTATCTCCTCAATTATCCATTTTATCTTTGAGTCCCTCAAGTGTGACTTTTACACCTATTAGCACTGTCAAAAATCTTCATGGTTCTAGGATTTTCCAAGTGTTTTTTTCCCTATTTTCACAAGCCCTAATGTCTCTGTGCTTAAACCCTTGGTTCAATTTTAATGAAAAAATACTAAAACCCTAAGTCTTTGTGGATTGCTATATTTTCAAGTTACCTTTTTTCATTGTGCCTTTTCGTCTTATTTTTCATTGTGCCTTTTCGTCTTGTCTCCTAATCTTGCAATCGAGATTGAATGTTCCTTTTGGTCTAGAGATTTGGCACAGCAAGGCTATCTCTTAATCTCAAAAGGGAAGGGAATATGCTTTATTAATTTCAAGATTTGGCAAAGGATTATTACTTTTCTTGGAGGGCCCAATTTTTAGTATTTACCTCTTGATCTCGTAATGTTTGGAGGTTAGTTCTTGATATTCAACGACTTTGTGTGACGATTATATCCTGATCTAGTAATGATAGAGGTTACGTCCTTAACATATAGAGATCTGGTGACAAAGGAATAGAATTGAAATTTTATAGTTATCTATGAATATCAGGACAAAACTAGAGTTAAGTCTTTCATTTGGAGATCACAAGATAAAGCATTGTCACTGAATCTCGAAACAAAACTTGAGTTAGGAAAAGTTTTCTAAGATCATGCGAGGACCATTGATTGAAACCAAGATGTGTGGCTATCACTAAATCTCTAGATAAACCTAGATTTAAGACAAGCATTTGGTGACTCAGAGAAAGCCTTGTCTTTGAATCTCTAAATAGAACTGTAGTTAAGACAACTATCTGGAGGTCCAACAATACAAAGGATTGAAAATGCTCCGGTCAAAGGCAGGTTAAAGAAAGTTTAATAAAATTAGAGAAATATCTATGGTGGGTGCTTTTCCTTGGTTGGAAACATGCTAATTTTTTAAACATTAAGGAAATGTGCCTGCTCGACATGTAGCTGTGCTGATGTTATGGTCCCAGGTTTTTCAAAGGAGAATAAAGAGGCCGCAAGTTTTTGGTCATCTATTGGTTGGCATTATGCCTTAAGGAGAAGATGGTCAATGGATAGTCATTGAGGCATCATGCCATCCTACCATGTCACAATTCAGATCATGGCCAGTGTTGAAATTAGTAGTTAAAGGTAGTTTAGATATATATGGGTCAATGGTTGGCGCTTGGCCTTAAAGTGAAAGATGATCTCTGGTCAACCATCAAGGGAATATGCCTGATTGACACATGTTAATTCTAAGTTTGTGAGACCTAGACTCATGGAGCCAAGGTAAAGGGCTAATATGTAGTTAAGGTTAGTAAGATCTAATGAATGATGTGAAGCCTCAAATAAAAATATGATCAAGAAATAATCTTCAAGGCATTGCGACGGGGTGACACTTGTCCGATCAGATTGTAGTTCCCAGGTAACTTAAAGATAATCTATGGCCATGTTTTAAAGATGAGATAAATTCTTGTTCTAGGATTTTGATACCATATTATGCACCACCTATGACTGTTGTTTTAGATATTTGAATATTCAAATGCATTTCTCAGAGTTTTCATGGCGGTGGACTGAGACTTTTCTTGTTGGTAATTAATGCATTGATCTGATCTTCTGGGTTGTTGTTGCACATTTGTAGAGTAATATTTAAATGGAAATCAAATATATATGAGGTGCATTTATGTTGAGAAATGATATCTTAGGGTTCTGATCAAATTTGTAAGACTTTTTAACCCTAGAGGTCTATTTCCCAAGAAGTATGACAGTTGCAGATCAGATCAAATTGTACAGATTGAAGTGAAGATAGGGTTTCAAATTGATGATACGATAGCTAAATGAATTGAATGGATTTATTGTTGTAAACCCTTACCCTAAATGATCTGAATCTTGTTGCATCCCTATTTCCTATAAAGGGATTTTCAAGATCATTTAGTAAGGGTTGGAAATTTGGGGAGTAACATAAGGTATAAAATTGTTTACTGTTTCCAGTGAGTATAGCAGATGTATATCTAGAGAGTATCATTATAGAATAGAAAGTTGAAAATATTTTGCATTTGTTGAAGTGGCATATGTTTTGAAACATTTTAGAATTGAAACTATATTATTTGTACTTAATACAATATTTCAGATTCAAGTCTCTTCTTGGTGTTTATCTCTTGAGTTTTGAATCTTCTGGTTCACTACATAGAACTTCTCTATGTATATGTTTTATTCCCTAGTTTTGATCTAGGATAAAATTAATATATTATTTGGATATGACATGGAATCATTTGGTTTGTCTACATAAGGATATTATAATAAGTGTTTGATCTAAATTATTTGTATTTATGGTTTTGAGTCCTTGACAATAGTTAGTTTCTTTGTCATGTATTTGAACTAAAAGCATTGCCCAATGGATAAAGCACTGATCAGTAATTACTATTTTCTACATTGATACATATGTGAATAAGTTTGGCTATATTCTTCCCTATCAAAACATCAAAACCATTTCAGTTCCTTTTACATTTTATGGTTGTTAGTTGTTTTTCCTGCATGGTAGTGAAGAGTCAATGAATGAGTGGTTATCATTTCATACTTTCTTACCATTATTTATTGTTAAAATCCAAATTTATAAGGAGTTTTAAAGAGTTGAGTTTCTATCTGGATTAGGTGTACCTGCCTTGGTTTTGTAGAGCCAAAAGTGTATTGGTAGATCTTGTCCCTATAGTTGGTCGAGTTACCTTGCAGAGCTTTCATACTTGGAGCTAACCACTCTTAACATCAATCTCAAGGTATATTGGTTGCTTTCAAAGCATAACAGTTTTAAAAACCAAAAACACTATCAATATTACATCTCTCATCAATCTGAGTAACCACTGGATAATCATATTTATCTTGTACTAATTCATCTTGAACATCCATGTGAGTTCCTTCACTCTTATCCTTCTCCAGGCCTAAATGATTTCTCAGAATCTCTTCTATTTCATTTTCCACCAATTAGGTCTCCCCAATTAATAGGTTTGTAACTCTTTCTCTTATTCTAAATAAAGATCTTACCTCTTTGATCTTATCATCTATTTCTTTCTCAGATGAGTGAGGAAATACTCTCAATAGAACATATTTTACCAACTCCTGATCTTTGACAAGTGTTGCCTTCCATCTTGCATCAATTTTATCATATAAGAAATTTGGAATTTTTCATTGTAGTTGGACTAAGAATTGACTTAGCCTATTCATACTTGAAAATACAACATCTTAAACTTTATTTTGATCTCCTTCATCAAGTTATAGTACTTATTGACTCTAGAAAGTGTCATTTACTTAGGCAGTTTTAGTTGGCTATCATTGTGGCCGAGCTAAAACTATTCAAGGCCAAGCAACATTGTCGAGCAGGAATATAGGTTGCTGAGTTACATCATGCTGATCTAAGTAGAATACTTAAGTGCCAAGCGACAAAGATGTTAAGTGTCAAGCATAACAGTTTTTGCATACATGTCAGGATTGATTCAAACTTTGAGGTAAAATGTTTAGGCTGATTTGTATGAGCTTTGGGCCGACATATGTACGCATTTAATATTTATCTAAGGAGTTATTTAAACATTTAATTGTTTTATCCTATACATGGCATGGAGCTAATCAGAAAATTAGAATTCCTTAGAGGCATAAATATTTGATCTTGATCGTTGATCTAGATCTCACCAATAGATCCATAAAGACATATAAGATTGCTTCTAACCCTATTATTATGTGAGAGATACATAGAGAAAGAAGGGTTGTGTGTTCATGAGAGATGAATAGTGAGTTATTTTGAGAAGAAGCATAGATCAAGCAGAATGACAGAGAAGTGAATAGCAGAGTAAAGACATATCAGATTGTGAGATCACAGAAGGTATTGGAAAAAAAAAGATCCGTCATCAGTGCATAACAAAGGATCACTACTTGAAACATTCTAATAGGTGTATCAAGTGAAATCTCTTAATAGAGTGGTTCTAATAGACCTATTTTAAATCTCTTAGCTGAGTTCTTACTTTATTGTAAGTTGAAATCCTTTCACAAGGTGGATTGTAATGATCTTTAGTTCTTAACCGAACAGACCTTTAACCAGGTAGATTGCATTTTGTAACCAAACTCTTGTAGCCCTAACAGGCACACTTTATTGCTACAATAGTGAAGATTTTGTGGGTGTCATCCCCACCCCAGTTTTACCTATTTGGATTTCTGGGTTACCAAAATTCTATGTTATGGGTTATATGTTTCATGTTGTGGATGCTATCTGATGTTAGGTTAAATTCATATATGTATGAATGTGGATCAATTTTTTTTTAAGTGATTAAGTTTTAAGATCTGATTCACCCCCCTCTTAGTATCTTGCTTTCCCAATATTGTACTTCCAACAATTGGTATCAGAGCACAGTTCTCCTATAATATATTTTAATTATCTTGTGTGTACAGATCTTGAGATGGAGGTTTACAAGTTGGGTAAAGTCAATGAGAATCAAAAGACTGAGATTCAGCTAGCATTACATCAGCTTGAGATAGCAAGATAGGAATTGAAGAAATGATTGATAGCTAGGAGAGATTTGGCCAAAAAAATGAATGATACTCATTATCAGGAAGATGACACTGCAAATCTATTTCAAAATGGAGATTCTACTGAAAGTGATGTAGCAATTGCAGATCTACTGGAAAAGAACAATGTACTATGTGAAGAAGTTAGGAACTTGAAAAGGGAACAAGAAATGCTGACAGTAAGACTATGTGAAGTAGTGGAACAAAAGAAGAAAGCTGAAGATGACAAAGAAATGGCCGAAGAAGATAAAAGAGTGATAACTGTGAGACTTGATGAAAGGAGACATGATGTGCAAATGATGAAAATTAATCAGGTTGACATGGAAAATAAATTGCTACTTGCAAATAAGGAGATTAGTAGGGAAGATATGGAAATGATGAATCTAAGATCTGAGAACAATCAATTGAAAGATGATTTGAGATCTGAGAAGGAACTGAATGAAAGGTTGAATAAACGTAATAAAGATTTGAATCACTTTGAGAATCTGATGGAAGCATCAAGAAGACCAAATGATTCTTCTAGATTATGTCACACTAAACCAAAGACATCTACTAAGAAAGGATAATCATCTAAGAATGGTGAAAGGAGGAATGCAAAGACAAAGAACAACAAACCTATTTGCCACCACTGTGGAAAACCAGGTCATACAACAAACATTTTCCGAAGCAAAAAAGGTAAGTCCAATCCTAAACCTAAATTAAATAGTTACTATTTTAATTGCAAGAAGTTTCGACATAAAGCACATGAATGTTGGGCTAAAGCAAATGATGCAACTCCCAAACCAAGATTCAATGGTTATTGTTACAAGTGTCAAAAATATGGTCATAAAGCACGAGATTTTAGATCCAATGCTAAACAACAATGGACATCTAAGACACAAACAAAAGCACCTAGGAAAGGCAACACTTACAACTGGGATTATAACACAAGGCAAAGTTGTCATTATTGTGAAGAACATGGACATGCACCTGAAGATTGCTTAAAGACACATTTTAGAGTAAAATCTAAGAGTTGGATGAATGGAAGCCTAGTTTTCTTTATTTGTTTGAATATTGGTCACACTAAGAGATAGTGTAGGACAAGAGTACCTGCTCCTACTATTGAGGAAATAAGAGCATAGATTAATTAGACATGGGTAAGGAAAATAGAGCCGAGCAATAGTGAAACTACTGAAGCTGAGGTCACCCAATCCAATGGATTAGGTGATCACACCATCTCTAATTGAGCAAAAGTGGTATGTAAGGAACTCCATTTAAAATTCAAATCTTACATCAATTCCTAATATGTAAATGTGCCAAAGTCCATATTTGCATATGTTGAGATGCACCAGGACATGTTTGTGAAAAATGCTAAGAAGAGTTAACTGCACTATACGTGCCGAGTTGGTTGGCCAAGTAAGTTTTGTGATGGCCGAGTATGGTAAGCCGAGTGGAATGAAAGTTGCATTAGTCAGCCAATGACAACTAGTTTACACTAACCTAACGGGTAGAACATTTATTGCTTACCTACCTTGACCTTTTGAGTCTATATAAGGATGAACAATGTATTCTTCATTTTTACCTTGCAATTTTTAGTATTCATAGAATGATTGAAGGAGTTGTAATATTGATCTTAGCAAAGTTTGTATGGAAGATCTCGCCAGCGTGCCATCGGCAACCCTAAGGTGAACAGTGTGAATTTCTACTTATCGAGGTACCCTATTATTTTGAACCCTAATTTCAGAGATTATGGATGCAGTTTCTTCCACACCAGTCAAAGGTATGGAGGAGGAGCTGAAGCAAATTAATCTGGTGAGAAGTGATGCATGTGCACCTCCTAACTTCTGAGTCATTCCTGAAAGCACAATTTTAGGTGATCTGAATGGAGCCCTCTCATCTATTCCACCAAAGGTACTTATGATCCATGATGTTAGATCTTTTTACATGGTTAAGATTGGTGAAGTAGGTGATAGTGAATTGAGGGAATCCTACAACAAGTTGTGCGATAATGGAGTTTTGAAGAATGAATTCAAGCATTTAGCTGACAAAGGGTTAACTCATGCCCTAGATTTTCTGCCAGACTTCAAAGATGAATGGGTTAAGTTTGTTCTAAGATGAGTTCATAATATGCATATGTGGCTGGACAATGGACCAGTTAGGATCACTAAAGACATTATTCATCAAGTAACTAGATATCCTATTGTCACTGGAAAATGAATGATGAGAGATCAAAGTAAAGAAGAAATAGCAGCTAACAAAGGAGCTGTTTGGAATAAAAGAGGTATGACTATCTCTACAATTGAATATTTAGAACTTGACTTTGGAGTGAGAGTGATTGTACATAAGTTCTATCAGTTGAGCTGACTGGATAGTGTTCCCTGCATAGTTGTAGACCAAGCATGGAATATAGTTAAGAAGAATCACACCTATGACCTTGCCAAGCTATAGTTGACACAACTAGCTAAGAACCTATTATCAATCAGAAAAGTTAAGAGCTCATCATATAAGTTTGGTTCTTTACTAGTTTGCATATTCTTCTATGTACAGAAGTCATTTCCTATACTGGGAAATATTGTTTGGAAGAAGGAAAAACCTATTACTGTGCAGATTAGTGAATGTATTCAACAATTAGGCAATAATTTTAACAGTATTATGTGAAACTACTTTGTGGAATTCAAAAAGAGAATGAGGTTGAGATCTTGAATTCCTAGTTCACTTGTGGAAAATCACTATGAGGAGATATGTTTTCTAGTTGAAACAGATTACACATACATTCGGGCTATGACACCTAGGGTATCATGGCTAGAGACATTTCCCTATGAAGTTAACATTGATGAAACATCAACAGCTATCACAACACTCCTAGCAGAGGGGATTGATACAAAAGAAAAGATATTTGGAAATTATGATGAAGTTAAGGAAAAGATATCTATGAATCTAAAGGTAGGAACCATGGAGAGAAAGAGGAAAAGGATTGTGAAGAATCTGAAGAAAATTGTTGGATTACTGAGTGATGAGGAGCCAGAGGAAGCACCTCTAGGCATATCTACTGGACAAGGAGAAGATATATCAGAAGAAGATGAAGAAAGAGTAAGTGAATCTGAGGAAGAGGTTCTTGTTAAGGAAAAAGCAAAGAAACCAGCAATAGCCAAGGTAACTAAGCCAAGCCAAGCAAAACCTAAAGTTACCCCTCCCATTGCCAATCGTCCAAGGACAAGGGAATTTGCTGCAACATCTCTAGTAGTGCAAAAAAAAGTATATGCAAAGAAGGTTGGAGAGAGTAGTTCTAGATCAAAGACTAAACTTGAAAAAAAGGTTGTGTCGAGCCTATAAGTAAAGAGACCAAGAAGGAAACTGCATTTGGATCCAGAAAGTGATGAAGAAAAGAATGAAACTAATGAACCCAACAACATACCAAAAGCACCATTCAAAAGACCCAATGATATTAATGAGGTGTGTGAGAATTTGAGGAATTCTGTAGGGTTATCTGGCTTTAAGTTTATCAAGTATGAGAAATTGAAGGTAGAGGATAAGCATAAAGTTTAGGAAGCTCTACTAGATATGATGATCAATTTCAAGTTAACCCATGTACAGCTAGGAAACAATGTGCCAAGTGAACTATATGAGTTTATATCTAGCAAATGGGAATTTGCACTTACTACTGAGAGACAGATTAGAGAAGGTACATTAGCTAAGGTTATCCATGAGCTGACTAAGAAACATAGAGCTAAATTTATTGAGGAATATAAGCATAAATTTCAACCTAAACTCAGAGGATATGATGTTTTGAAAAATGATATTGAAAGTATAGTACAATAGAGTACAAGGATATAGAAGGAAATATTTGGATTTATAGCTCCACAAAAGGAGAAAATGGATGAAGGGACATCTAGGAAGAAGGATAAAGAAGTGGAAACCACCCTTGCACCATAGAAAACAAAAGAACAAATTTCTATTGATCCTCGAAAGACTGGAGAAGAACCAAAAGAACAAAGATATATAGTAAACACTATTGATATGACAATAGACAGTCCAATTGACATCACAATTGATGACTCTAGTAATTTGGATGCCAAGGGTCAGGATGAGCTGAGAGATACAAGTAGGGAATCACCTATTAAGGTTACTGAGGCTGAAGGAGAGAAGAGTATAGAGAAACCTGAAGATAAATTTGAACAAAAGGAAGTAGAGAAGGAGAAGACAAATGAACAAGAGGTAAAAATACAAAATTCACCTATTTTAGAGGTTGTGAAAATAGTTTTAGATAGTGGAGAGGAGATCAGGGATACTGACAATGAGCCTAAGGAACAAGAGGTAGTGCAAGTGTTGGTTTATTTACCACACTCTGCATCATCCACTCCCACTTGACCTAAAATAGGAGGTATGCCTGATCAACAGGCAATTTTGACTGAATTGAAAGACGCAATGGTGACTACTACTAAAACAGGAAAAGGTATTGTAGAAACAAAGCCGAGCAGTAGCTCACCTAAATTTAAGAGGAGAAAAGTTATGAAGAAGAAGTCTCTAATTCTTGATGTCACATTAGATGAAGTGATTGAGATTCCACCATGGGATCCCAATGTTTTATCTTATGAACAGATTGAGACTCTTCAAGAATTACTCAAGAGGAAGAAAGGAATGGAAGAAATGAAAAGAGAGAAGAAGAAAAAGTAGGTGTTACATGACATCAAAGATATATTTATAAAATATTTTGACATGGAAGATGAAAATCCTCAAGCTCCTATTCTTGAATAGTTAGTTCATATTGTGCAGAAGGTAAATGATAACAACATTGAAGCTAACGAGAAGTTATTGAAATGGTCTGAGAGGAAATTTGAGAACAAAGTACTGGAAAAAATATCATGAGAGATTGTGACGAAGTAGGTTGAACTTTCTTCTCTTGTAGAAATTTTGGAGGAAGTTGCAACTAATGTTTATTCTTTGTATAAGAAGTTATGTGATGTTGAATTCTTCACAAAGGATAATCTACAGGCTATAGAGAAATTGCAATTAGACTTGAAGTCAACTGGGAGTTCACTAAGTATGGATGCCAGCACTAGTTCCTTACATTTTAACAGATTGATTAATTCACAAAGGAGAATAGCTGAGCTCATGGATGAAGATGGTTAGATAAGGGCCAAATTTATTATTATTCAAACCAACCTGATACCTCATTTGGAGGTAATTCAGAGAGAACTTTTAGCTGCAAAAGAATTGGTTAAGAGAAATGCAGATCTCTCTACTGCAGAAAGTTTAGTGAGTCTAGCTGCCGAGATAGAAGTCAAATTAGAGGTTATGAAGTTTGTTAAGGATAGTTGGGACATTGCATTTGCATCCACCTTAAAACTTCTTAAACAAATTTTGGATAAGTACAACTTAACTCCACCTACAATCAGTGACAAAAATAAGGGGGAATATGACAAGGATACAATGTAAGAGGAGTAGTACAGGTATAATTGTAAATATTTTTTTGAAGGCATGTATACTATAAATTTTTGTATATAGTATGGAGCACATTCCTAAGGGGAGTACATTGAGTACTTAGGAAACATTTTGGATGGAATGAATTGAAATGATAAGTGTGTTTTTTCCACTAATATCAAAAGGGGAGATTGTTAATCCCTAAGTTTTGTTTATGATTAGTGACCTACACTTAGTCATTTACTTAGGAAGTTTTAGTTGGTTATCACTATGGCCGAGCTAAAACTATTCAAGGCCAAGCAAAATTGCTGAGTAGGAATACATGTTGCTGAGTTACATCATGCCGAGCTGAGTAGAATACTTAAGTGCCTAGCGATAGAGATGTTAAGTGCCGAGAAGAATAGTTTTTCCATACATGTCAGGATTGATTCAAACTTTGAGGTAAAATGTTTTGGCCAACTTGTATGAGCTTTGGGCTGACATATGTACGCATTTAATATTTATCTATGGAGTTATTTATGCATTTAATTATTTTATCCTATGCATGGCATGGAGCCAATTAGAAAATTAGAATTCCTTGGAGGCATAAATATTAGATCTTGATCATTGATCTAGATCTCGCCAATAGATCTGTAAAGACATATAAGATTGCTTCTAACCCTATTATTATATGAGAGATACACAAAGAGAGAAGGGTTGTGTGTTCATGAGAGATGAACAATAAGTTATTTTAAGAAGAAGCCTGGATCATGCAGAATGACAGAGCAATGAATAGTAGAGTAAAGACATCAAATTGTGAGATCACAGAAGGTATTGGAAAGAGAAGATCTGTCATCAGCATCTGAGTGCATAATGAAGGATCACTACTTGAAACATTCTAACAGGTTTATTAGGTGAAATATCTTAACAAAGTGGTTCTAACAGACCTATTTTAAATCTCTTAGCCGAGTGCTTACTTTATTGTAAGTTGAAATCCTTTTAGAAAGTAGATTGTAATGATCTTTAGTTCTTAACCGAACAGACCTTTAACCAGGTAGATTGCATTTTTTAATCAAAATCTTGTAGCCCTAACAGGAACACTTTATTGCTTCATTAGTGAAGATTTTGTGGGTTTCATCCCCACCCCAGTTTTACCTATTTGGGTTTCTGGGTTACCAAAATTCTGTGTTATGGGTTATATGTTTCATGTTGTGGATACTATCTAATGTTAGGTTAAATTCATATATGTATGAATGTGGATCAATTTGTTTTAAGTGATTAAGTTTTAAGATCTGATTCACCCCCCTCTCAGTATATTGCTTTCCCAATATTGTACTTCCAACAGAAAGTACACCATATTTATTAACATTTTGAATGATTGAATTTACAAAAACACTTTACCACATTTAGACTCAATAGTATCAATAGTGGAGGAACCTACCACCTTATATTTATTTCCTTTAGCCTTTAGTTCCTTCTTCTCTTCTTCAGATTCTTCCTCTTAACTTTCTTCTGCAACAACTTTCATATCCCTCTTTTCCTTTTATTTATTTTTTTCATGTCACCTTAGTTGTGCTTTGTGTCTCTTTGAATAATGTAGCTTTAGTATTATCACTCCTTACTGGTTTCTTATCTTGTGTTTTGGTAGGAGGAGAAGGTTTCTCCTTCTTTACTTGTGTAGTAATTCTAGTTTTCCTACCGATTGGGGCACTACCGGTTGCACCAACAAATTCAACATCGTCAACATCTGCTTCACCAGATGTACCTGCTTTCTCTTTATCATGTTTAGCTCTTTCCTTCTCAATTTATTCCTTTGTGAAACCTTTTTGAGTCACGAATTTATCAACATTCTTTCTCACTATTATCTCCATAACATGATCCATAAAATCTTTGTGTACTTAAATTTAATTCTCCTCATATGTCCCAAACCTTAGAGTCTTGGGATCTATCGGTTGAGCCAAAAATTTCTCTGCATAGATAGCTAGAATATCTCCTCCCACTTCATAACCCATAGGCATCACTCATGAGATCCCTAGCTCAATTTCTTTCATCATACAAATATTTTTATCAACCATGAAGCAAATACTACCCTTATACTTTTCCCCAATTTTAGATGGTATCCTTTCCTTCTCATGCATCTTCTTCTGAAAATATTTTAGGTATCCCCATACCTTTCTAGTGAAATCATTTCCTAAGAGTCTAAAACAAATATTAATTTGAATAAATGCAAGAGTATCCTTTGACCATGTGATGTTACCAATATTAGGGAACATGTTTTGAAAATAGAAAAACAAGCACATTATTACCTCACCATATTTAAACCTTTGTCTCTTGTCCTTTTTATCTTTTCTAGATTAACCATTAGCTTCTCTCTCATATCTCTTCATCTAAAATATCATTCAGTGTCATCACATGACCATCCCACTTAGACTCTTCCAGTCTGATCACTTCATCCTTAGGAATGGTTTGAAGAATTGGCACACCACTGGTTGCACATAGACCGGTTACAACATGGATTTCCTCCTTAGTGATATTATGTGGTTGATCTAACCACTTGAACTGATCATGAATTCTTCTTGGAACTTACATGACCTGATCTTATTCAAATTCATCAGGTTAACATACTACGTGATGAAAACCTTTATCGACAATTCATTTGTGTTTATCCTTCAACACTAAGTTGCATCATATAATTTCTTGTATTTTTCTTCTATTGCCCCTAATCATAGATATTCCAACTTGCAATGAGTAAATTCTCTAACATCCTTTACATGTAAAAAAAAAATAGGGTACGCTAGTTAGGGAACTGGCTAGGTCATTTTCCATCGATTTGAATGGATGTCTCTTAAACTCCATTCATGGCCTCTCAATAATATCAATCAAATTAGGAGTAGTCATCTCAAATTTTCAACCACAAGAGCATATATCATATAAATACCTCAAATATTTCACAACTAGGGTTCTTTCTAAAGAACACAACAATATCTGACTGATTTTCTCTTCCAGATCAACACAAACAATCTCCTTATCGCTTGGATCTTTGAAAATGACACAAAAATTCTACTTTTCTCCACAACATCTTTCACAATGTGCAAGGTGATAATGAAATCCAAAATAACCCTTTTTATCTACCTTCGTACACATGAATTAAATGCACTTACTAGTAGACTTTACATTTTCACCGATTGACCCAAAAACTCATTACCAATGATTAAAACACCATGTAATTTATACAATCTTCATAATACACTCCAAATGACCTTATTGCATATTAAAATGTTGATAGATATTACCATACACCTATAGGGGCTCTAAAGATGGATTCAACAATAATTTCTCCCCCTAAGCCACATGAAGGCTTAGTTTGATGATGAATTCTCCACACCCAATGGAGATGTGGATTCCTGCAATGTCTTACTGTCTTCCTTCTTCTTCCATTTTTTCATCTCTTTCCTAACCTCTTCTACATTCAAAATATCTTTTTATTTTTTATTTTTATACTAGTTTACCAATTGGTTCCTTGACCTATAGTTCCTTACTAGATGTCCAATCTTGTGACAATGAAAACATGCCATCCCAGTTTATCTTCATGGTCCATCATTACCTCTTTCATAACTTATTCCACAATTCATAGCCATGTGTCCATAGTTACCATAGATTGAGCATGTGAGATTAAATTGTCTCTCTTTGGTAAGGTCTTTCTCGGTTCATTCATGACCTTTGGTTATTCACTTTTGACCTACAATCATCATCTTTGTGACCATATTTGTTGTGGTTGTAACAATAAAAATCAAATCTACTAGATCTACAATCATGAGCAATACATCCATACTTATTGCAGTTATAGAAATATCCATCAAAAGTGCTAGTTCTATTTGCAGAAATGCTTCTACATTTGTAGTATGACCTACCTTATGACCATTGAAACATACATGTATGTAGGCTTTCTTGCCAAAATTTATTTGTGTTACCTTTGGTGGAGACTTTCCTTCTTTCTTGATCTCCTTTTCTCCAAAAGATTCATCAACTTCAAAAGTATAATGACCGGTATATCCAAGACCCATGCCCTCTTTTCTCCTTTTTTGATTCCTTAGTTTTTCAAAAAGAATTTGCAGTGATCTCAGTGAATTTATTCAGTAGATCATTAGCAATCTTCAACTCTTCTTTTAGTTTCTCATTTTCTTTCTTCATATTTTCATTCTTCCTTAGGGCTTCTTGATTCTATTCAATAATTTTTGGTAGACGTTCATTTGTCTCATGTAAATGTGCATGCAATGTACCAACCTCTTGTTCATATTTGAAAAGTTCATCTTCCACATCTTTGAGTGTTTCATCCTTGGCCTTTAGATCATCTTTTGCAACTTTCCTTGCATCCTCTACAGATCTTCTTGATTCCAAATATTCACCCATCCTAATTTATTGAGCTTCAATCTCTCTCTTAAATGTTTTCTCATTTTTTTTTTCAATTTTTCATTTTCCATAGCCATGGCTTCTATGGTTACTTCAGAGTCCTCAGGTCCACTTTGTTTAGAAAATTTCTCAATGTAGTCTTGACTCTCACTTAATTATTCAATAATATCTTGTCTTTTAGCGCTAGATTGCTTTATTTTTTCTTCAATTTTACAATGACCATTTTAGCTTCTTTGAATTGCATCTTGTGCTTCAACAAACCCTCCATATTCTCCTTAAGGATCCTCCCTGAGCTATTAGGATTCTTCAAGGGAAAAAAGCTCTGATACCAATTTTTAGTCTTTAAAGGCACTAAGAGAGGGGGGACAAGGATGAATTAGTGCACCCACAAATCTGAAACACTTCTTTAATAGCTTCCACAAAATCCAACATGTGAAATAAAATATTACATAGAAGATAAGTACATAAACCATTCACAAAAAGTAAACTCAATACATAAGATTTTTTCTGTGGAAACCCTTGTTAGAGGGAGAATACCATGTGTGAAATGACACCCATAAATTTCACTAGTACACTAAATAAATATGCCTTGTTAGGAGCAATTACAAACACCCTGCTAAGGGTATACTGAGTTAAGAGTATCTTTAGCCTAGATAGAAGCTAATAAAACTCCTATTAAGAACTAACCTATTAATGGATTTAAAAATCCTTCTAAGAGATACCTGGTTACTGATAATCCATAAAGAATCAGAAGTTGTCATTAGTATATAAGTAGACAATTTTGGTCGGTCGGTCATGATCACTGAGCGACAACACTCACCAAGTGACAACACTCACCGAGCGACATGATCACCGAGCGATAGCACAATCACTGAGAATTATATCAACCAAGCAAAATGATTGAGCACTAGTCTATGAAGCCATCACCAAGCACCATTATACACTAAGAGACAACATTTCACCAAAAAAAGAGGATCTCACCTACATGTCAGCTAAAGCACTTTAATCTTTAAAACAACTTTTTGCTTAGCTGGATAACCATTTTTTGTGAATCAAGATAAGCAGTAATTGTGGATGTAATTAGTTAACTGATTGTATTCATGCAAATCAAGGTCAAGTTTTAAACCTTTGATATCTTAGAGTTTATCAAGAAAAGCGTAAAACCCAATTAGGTCAAATATTTTGTATATAGATGTAATAATAAATCAAGAATGGGTTGATTGTAGCTGCCAAGGATATCTATGGATTAGATAGAGAGATTCATGCAAAAGGATAGATGAAGGAGAACTCAATTTATAAAGAACTATATACAAGTCTATCGAGCAGAACAGAGTATTATCCATCACAATAAGGTGATATATTTTGTGTACTTAATGGAACTTTAATTAGCAATTTGAGATTGTAGAAATCAGGCCATATATTTTGTTACTCTCAAACAATTGTAGCAAATAGAAAAATCCTTTCACAAAGTGGACTTAACAGTATTTTTGTAAATCTCTTGACTGAGTGCACACATATATTGTATTTCTAAAATCTCTTTACTAATTAGACTTAACAAGTCTGACATGTTACTCCTAACATAGTAAGATCATAATAAGTGATTACAACTTGTAGCCCTAACATGAACCTTCCATTCTCCAGATAGTGAAGCTTTGTGGGTTTCATCCCCACTGTATTTTTTACCTTCTAACAAGGGTTTCTGCATGATCAAATACTTGTGTCATGTGTAAATGAGTTTCATGGATGTTTCAATATTTTTTTACATGAATTTACATTTATTCTATGATATTGCATGCATGAAGTAGAAAATATACAGTGGTCGGTTATGAAAGCAATGAGTACTAAGGTTTAATTTGTAATTTTTTTAAGGGTACTGATTCACCCCTCCCATCTCAGTACACACCCTTCCATTATTCCAACAATTGGTATCAGAGCTAGTTCTCTTATTTGAAAAAGTTTAATCACTTGAGAGAAAAGATCTTACAATGGAAAGGCATAAGCTTCATAAAATATTGAGAATGATAAGTTGTAAATACAGATTTTCTTTGAGAAATACAAAGAGGAAAGAAAAAAATTGAAAGAGTTATTGGCTGAAAGAAAAGTCATGGCATCTCGCTACAATGAAATTGACTATCATGAAGAAGAGATACCTGACCTATTTGATTTATCTAGATCTGGATCTAGTAGTATATCTGGCACATTTGAAGGAACCATTAAAGATCTAAGTGAAATCAATCAACATCTGTCTGAACAAGTGAAAGTAATGTAGATCGGTCAAGAGACACAAATGGTAAGAATGATTGATGTTATGAATAATGCAAGACAAGATGAATAAGAAAGAACTTTGGCCATTAATGACAGGAGAAAGATTACTGAAAAGTTGCAAGAGAAAGAATCTGAGATACAAAGACTTACTGAACATCACCTTGAGATCACCAATCAAATAGTTCTTATGAGTCATGAGGCCAACCGAGTGAACAT
>MU228303.1:266018-279151 GCA_018584345.1 Thuja plicata
GAGATCACCAATCAAATAGTTCTTATGAGTCATGAGGCCAACCGAGTGAACATGGAACTTGCTGGAAAATTGGAAGTTATTGGTGAACTAAAAGAAGAAAATGAGAAACTAAAGCATGAAGTGAAGACTCAACAACAACATAATGATATGATCAAGAAAGCTGTAGACAATACAAGAAGAATGGATGAGTTTTTGAATGGACAAAGAAGACTCAAGAACAATACTAGTTTAGGATATACTGAGCATGGAGAAGTATCAAACTGATCTGATCAAAGGAATGTCTACACAAATCCAAGACCAAAGAAGTGTTCATGTAATCACTGTGGAAAACTAGGCCACACATCAAATGTTTGCAAGAGCAAAGCAAAAGGTATTCCTAAAACTACTTCTACATTCATAGGTAATTGTTATAAATGTAAAAAGCATGGACACAAAGCACATGAATGTAGATCTAAGCTGAAAAAACCAAAGAATAAATCTTACATGGAAAAAAAATTTCCTACTTGCACCATGCATGGCCACATATTTCATGAATTCAAGAAAAAGATAAAGCAAGTCTGGAAACCTAAAGAACAAGAAAATGTATATCAACCGAGAAGAGTTGGTAATACATATGTTTGGGATTACAAAACTTGGGTAAATTGCACAGTATGTGGTAGATATGGAAATATAGCTAGTAACTATATGAGGAAATGGATAAGAAGATCTAGAAATTGTACTAACCCTGAAATGGCATGCTTACACTGTCATAAGGTTGGTCACTTAAGTAAAGACCATAGAGACAGAGTGATAAAGTCAAGCACTTTTACAAATGGAAATACTATTGAAGATATCATGATAATGAGAAATCAAATGTGGAGAAGAGATTCAAACAATGATAATGTTGGACCAAGAACTACAGCCGGTGAAACATCATCCAATGGATCAGGTGATTCCACCACCCCCACCTAAGCAATACAAGTAAGTATGGAACTGCACTCTACAAAGCTATATTTTACATTAGTTCTTATATTAATTGAGAATATGCCAAATTAGCATGATTAAAGATGCACTATGGTATTGCATGTTATGTTTTAATCTAGTCTAGTCAGTCAATATGAACCAAGAATAAACTACACGTTAGTGAACATTTGAAAGACAACCAAGTTGACACTATGTACCGAGCATTGTATACTAACTGAGATAAATACTTTGGTGTGTTGATCAAGATAAAGGCATTATATTTTTCCATTAGTATACTTAAGGAAAAACATGATCTGCACCATCGGTTTACTCCACACTGATAGACAGGGCACAACACCACCCGATGATAAGGTTACCCGATAAACATTGTTAAGTGTTATCGGATGACAAAAAGGTTAAAGGAAACCCGACGAGTAACAACAGTGCAACCTGACAGAACAACACAGAGAGGAACCTGACAAACAAAGGGAACTTGACAAATAGTTCAAACAAAGGAACACTGACAGACTTCAAGTTCAACCCAACGATCAAGAACCGACAGTCAGTTACATCCCATAAAAAGTGGATCTGACTTTCCACGTCAAATAAATCACTAAAGTTGTACTTATAGGTTCTTGATTTACTTTTAAATCCATTATGTGCAGAGGAAGCAATGTATTTATTATGGTTTTAATTAGTTTTACTGATTTAAAACATGCAAACTAAAGATCAAGGTCAAGTTGTAAACCTTGGATCTAAGAGTTAACATTGTAATGAATGATTCTAAGATAGGTCAAATACTTGTTTAAATAGGTGCTCAATCTATTGAGAATAGTTGTTGTTCAATGAAGATAGTAGCCATGGAGAGAAACTATAGATCAGACCAGAGAATTCATGCAGAAGGATACAAATAGAATCAAGTCAGTTTCAAGAATAGAATAGAGGCTACCGATGAGCAGAGAAAAGGTATTCATCAATCACTTAAGGCGATATTATAATTCTGAGAGATTTAATGGATCTGTAATCAGAAATTATAGATTGTATATAGTTAGGTCAACATTTGTACTCATTCTAACAAGTGTAGTACACTAATGAAATCCTTTCAAGAAAGGTGGGCTTAACCGTCCTATTGTAAAATCTCATAACTGAGTGCAAACTTAAATCAGTGTTGCTAAAGCTCTTGACAAAGTAGATCTTAACATGTCTCCACCTTGATACTCCTCACAGGGTAGATCATCAAAAGTGATCGAATTGAAAGCCTTAACTGGTTCCCTTCCATTTTGCAGATAGTGAAGTTTTGTGGGTGCCATCCCCACTGCAGTTTTTTCTTCCTAATAGGATTTTTCTGTGATACCATATCTTGAGTTATGTTTTTATCATTTTCATGAATGTTTCTATGAATGCTGCAAACCATTAAAGATTATGAATGAACAATACATACATAAGAAAGAACAACAGTAATGGTCAGTAATACAATAATGTATGATTACTAATGATGAATTAAGAAAGGTGTTAAAAGTTTTAGAGGTACTGATTCACCCCTCCCCTCTCAGTACTCCTTCCCATAAATTCCAACAATTGGGATCAGAGATAAGTCTCTTCTTGGAAAGCTTAAAGGCTTAAGAGCAAAGATCATACAATGGAGAAGTACAAACTTGATAAGAACATTGAGAACAAAAATCTTGAGATATAGATGTTCTATGAACAGTATAAAGAAGCTAGAATCAAGATGAGAGAGCTGCTAGATGAGAGGAAAGGTATGGCTACCCGTAACAATAAAAAAGATTATCAAGAAGAAGAGATTCTAGATTTTTTTAAATCTTCAAGATCAAATACAAGTAATATATCAGATACATCAGAAGAGAACATCACAAATCTTAAGGAGCTCAATCAACATCTGACAGAGAAAATAAAGATGTTGCAAATCGGTCAAGAGAGCCAGATGGTAAGAATGATTGATGTGATGAGTACTACCAGACAAGCTGAATCAGAAAGAACACTTGCTATTGATGACAAAAGGAAGGTTACAGAGAAAATACAAGAAAAGGAATTGGAAATTCAAAGACATGCTGAGCATCACCATGATCTCACAAATCAGATTAATCTTATGAGTCAAGAAGCAAACAGAATAAATGTGGAACTCATTGAGAGAATACAGATTATCGGTGAACTAAGAGAAGACAATGAAAAGCTAAAACATGAGGTTAGAATTCAGCAACAACATAATGAGATTATCAGAAAGGTTGAAGAGAAAAATAAAAGAATGGATGACTTTCTTGAAGGACAATGAAGAGTAAACAACAAAAACAATATAGGCTTTACCGAAAATGGAGAATCATCCAATCAAGAAAACTCAAAGAATGTCTATGAAAATCTAAGACCAAGAAAGCTAACCTACAAACACTGTGGAAAGAAAGGGAACACATCAAATGTATGTCAAGGTAAAATGAAATGTATTCCTAAATCTATACCTATATTCATAGGATTCTGTTATAAATGTAACAAGAAAGGACATAAGGCTTATGAATGCAAGACTAAGATAGAATATCCAAGGAAGGAAACCTACATGGACACATACTGTCCTACATGCAAGATGAATGGGCACACATCTGAAGAATGCTAGGAAAATAAAAAGTAGGCATGGAAGCCTAAAGGTCAAAAGATTTGTTATCAACCAAAGAGAATAGGTAATCAATATACATGGGATTACAATACATGGAAAAACTATACAGCATGTGGTAGATATGGTCACATTGTTGCAAATTGCATGAGAGCATGGACCAAAAGGTTTAGAGGCTGGTCAAACCCTGGAATGGCATGCTTGCACTATCATAAAGTTGGTCACCTCAAGAAAGATTGTAAAGACCGATTGACAGAGACAAGCACATATCCCAATGGAAACACCATTGAATATATCTGAAGAGCAAGAAACAAAATGTGGATAAAAGCTTCAAGCAATAATGAAGCTGAGCCAAGCAATGCAAATGGTGACACCCCATCCAATGGATCTGATGACATCACCACCACCACTTAAGATGAACAAGTAAGTATGGAACTGCACTATACCAAGTCATATTTTGCATCAGTTCCATTATAAAATTGATAAATTTTCAAAATCTGCATGAATAAAGATGCATATTATGTTACTTGTTACAATTCTAAGAAATCAACCCCGTCGGTATATGCATACCAAAAATCATTAGTGAACAAAGAAGATAAGTTGTTCTACACTTACCAGAGATTGTCAATCAACAGATAAAGTGAATAAGTTGCCAATATAACCCGACACCCGTCGGTAAGAAAGGAAAAGTTAAAAGTTGTCACTATAGAATATCGATATCCGTCGGTACAAGAAACATTGTTAACAACTGTCCCAAGCAACTCAACTTCACTAATGATTTTTTAGAAATTCTTCCCGACAAAACCCATCTTCATGTCCTGATGAGTCATTGAGAATTTATTACAAAGACTTAGGGAAAAAAGTCTATAAAAAGTCGACGGGACAACTTCATTTTTCACCCGCGATTTGAAGAGAAAGCAGAGCAAAAGACAAAGAGATTAAAGAGAAGAAAGCAAAGTATCCTCAAATCAATCTAATCACACAACAAATAGATATTTCACCACTATTGCAAATTGAAGTAAGTATCAAAGGCACCGAATGATCTCTATCATTATTTTTCAAGAAAGCCCTAAATTTCTAGAATACCCTTAAAATTGAAAAATGATGGCAACCACCTCAAGAACTGCTAAAATCAAGAATAATAAGAGGAATGTGGTTAAGCTAATCAACAATAGTACATGTGTAGAGCCCAAGTATAAGATCTACCTAAAAATCACATCAAAACCTGATGAAACCGACACATTTTTGAAATTCCCACCTAGGGTTTTGCTCATAGAAGATTTTAGGTCTTATATTCACTGCAAGATCACAGAGATAGGTGATCTTGAAATGGATGAAGCTTTTAAGAATCTTTGTGATGCCAAAGGGAAACTAAAAGAAGAGCACAAACACCTCAAAGTCAAAGGGTTAAATAATTCCCTACATTTCCCAAGGGATTTGAAAGTAGAATGGATAAGGTTAGTCTTGAGAAGAATGCATGACAAGAAGCTATGGCTAGACCAACCCAAGAAAATAACCAAGGATGTTCTTCATGCTATCACTGGTTATCCAATAATTGACAAACCTAGGACACACAAGCATCCATCCATGAAAGAAGTTGAAAAACTCACCAATGTAGAAGGAGACAATAAAGGTCTCAAAGTGAACATAATCACCGACGAAGAACTAAAATTTGGTGCATGTGTAGTTGGGTATAAAAATTTTCAAGCTAGCAAATTGAACAACATTTCTACAACAGCAGTAAGCACAACTTACAATATAGTGACCAAAGGAATTTAGATGGATCTATGTGAGATCCTATTAAAACAACTTGATGAGAACATGAACACAATCAGGTCTACAAAGACCAACACATGTAAGTCTGGCTCACTTATCATGTGTATCTTTTTCTATTTTCAAGAATACTTTCCTTTAGTAGGAAAAGTAAAATGGGACACTACCAAACTGGTAACCCAACATCTTAGTGAACTGATTAAGTCACTAGGAGATAATTTTGAGTCTGTTATTTCTGCCTACTTCCTTGAGTTCAAGGAAAGGATGATGGAAAGGACTAGGATTCCTGAACAACTTGTAAAAAACATAAAGATAAAATATGTTTTATGGTGGACACAAATTTCACCCATATCAAACCACTTGTACCAAGGACAGCTTGCTTAGCACCAATGGATTATGAGATCAATATTGATCAAGCTACAAGTGCAATTGAGTCATTAATAAATGAGCCCATTGATAGAAAAAAACCAAGATTTGGAACCTATGAAGATGCCAAATTAAAGATAAAATAAGGCCTAGAAATCAAGAAGACTGTAAACAAAAAGGATAAAATGGTTAAGAATCTCAAGAAGATTCTATCAGTAACAGACGATGAACAAGAACAACCAGAGACAATCGATGAATAGGGCACCATCGATGAGGGACAAGAAGAAAAGAAATTAGATTTTGAGGAGATAGAATCTGATACACCTCCACCTCCACCTCCTACAAAGAAGCAAAGGATAAGGAGGAAAACTATTGCAACTGATACAACACCCCTTAAGAAAGGTCAAGTAAGGAAAAGACAACAAATTATGAAATCAACACCTCCAAAGAAGAGGAAAAGGTTGGCTAGGACAAAGGTTGACATAGAAGACACTCAAGATGATGAGCCTAATGTAGAAAAGAAGAACTACATGAATCAAAAAATTGATGAAGTTGCCGAATCCATTGCTACACATGGTACAATGACTGATAAGAAAATCAGACAATGGGATACACTAAACCCAGAGGACTAGAATAAGATACAAGAGGTAGTTATAAAGTCAATGATCAAGAACAAATATGCACCTACAGAATTTGTCAATCAAATACCTAAAGATCTAGGTAAAAGGATATATCAACAATGGTCATATGCTCTGCAAACTGAGAGAGAAGCAAGGGAGAGGGTACTGGTAACACTAATGCCTCCCAAATCCAAATTTGAAGAGATCAAAGAAATACTCAAGAAGCACTCAAGTAAATTTGTAGCCAAAATAAGGGCATACAAAGTATTAGAGAACAAATTCATAGAGCTGGAAAAAATGACTGAAACTAAATGGAGACAACTTCTGGATCTATCGGCAGAGTCAACAAGTGGTGAGAATCAATTACTTCTCACCAACACACCTCATAGAGAGGAGGAGACAGACAATGCAAATCCTCAACACATTGCTCTGGACAATACTAAAAGTGATAATGAGCCCATAAACGTAGACACAGTCATGGGTGATATCATCCAAGATATCACTAACTATGACTCTCACAAAGATCTGTAGAAGAATGATGATGTCATATTTATCACACTAAAGGATCAAGGAAAGCAACAAGAATTGTAGACATCAGATGGTACAATAATTAATGTTGCTGATGAACAAGTGCATGACACCTCAATCATGGACTCCAAAGAACCAGACCTCTGCATCCCCATAAATCTAAAAGAAAAAGAAAGGAAAGAATAAGAGTCCAGTAACTATGGATGAAGTCATTAAGACTCTATTTTGTGATCCAAGAACATTGGATCCAACAGCATTGACAAAGTATGCAAGCTCTGTGAGAGAAAAGCCATTCAAGACAAACTGAAGAGAATAGAAAAAGAGGCCAAGGTACTAGAATTAGCAAGAGGAATACTTCAACAGATTGTACCTGATATAGATATTGATCAAAAAGCTCCAATGCTTGATAAATTGGTAATACTCACAGATGCAATAAAATCTCAAAATATTGATGTTGAGAAGGTTATGGAAGAGAGACTTAAACAAAAGTATGAGTTCAAGATAGCCAAGAAAATAAGCTAGGAAGTGACATTGAAAAAGGTTAAGCTATCTGAATTGGTAACTAGTACAATTTATCCAATCATATCAAAATCTATTACCTTAATACAAAAATTTTACACTTTAGATCAACTCACTCAGGAGTATACCAAAAAGATAGAAAAAATTGATGATGATCTTAAGTCCAGTTCACAAAGTCTCACCAATACTGAAGCAACACTTAAATTGCATGATGAGGAAATCATATAGGCTAGGAAACATAGACATGACATATAGTTTGTAGAGATGAAGTACAAAGATGAGGTAAATGAGCTCCAAGATAAGCTCTTACTGACACTTACACTCCTACAACAACAAGTGACACGGGAAAATAAACTAATTGCCATCCTAGAAATGTCTGTCCTAGAAATAATTTATGATATGCATGGGAGGCTAGAGCTACACCACATGGCTCTAGAACAACTGAAAGAAAAATGGAAGATAATGCTCAAAGATAACAAGGCAACCCACTCAAATATATTTGATACACATTTTTGTCACAATTTTGACATTTTATAAGTTGTACATTTTTGTCATAAGTATCAAAGAAAGGGGGAAATCGATATGTTCACTCACCTCAATTAAAAGGAGGAAACAATATGTATAGTAAAAGAAAAAGGAAAATACAAGGAGAAATAATATGTACATACACAGCAAAGAACAGAGAATGTATAGTATACATGTACATATACTTATACTATACCGATGCATATAGTTAGGGGGAGTCATATGATGACAAAGATACATACATGGTGTTCATACTAAACACTTTAGTATTATGCACATATCAGTTTTTGATACTAATGTCAAAGGGGGAGATTGAAGGCATTATATTTTTCCATTAGTATACTTAAGGAAAAACATGATCTACACCATCGATTTACTCCACACTGACAGATAGGGCACAACACCACCCAGTGATAAGGTTACCCGATACACACTGTTAAGTGTTATCCGATGAAAAAAAGGTTAAAGGAAACCTGATGAATAACAATAGTGCAACTTGACAAAAAATCATAGAGGAACCTAATAGACAAAGGGAACCTGACAAATGGTTCAAACAAAGGAATATCGTCAGACTTCAAGTTTAACTCGATGATCAAGAACCGATAGTCAGTTACATCCCGTAAAAATAAGATCTGACTTTCCACATCAGATAAATCACTGAAGTTGTATTTATAGCTTCTTGATTTACTTTTAAATCTATTATGTGCAGAGGAAGAAATGTATTTATTATTGTTTTAATTATTTTCACTAATTTAAAACATGCAAACTAAAGAACAAGGTCAAGTTGTAAAACTTGGGTCTATGAGTTAACATTGTAATACGTGATTCCAAGATAGGTCAAATACTTGTATAAATAGGTGCTCAATCTATTGAGAATATTTTTTGTTCAATGAAGATAGTAGCCATGGAGAGAAACTAGAGATTAGACCAGAGAATTCATGCAGAAGGACAAAAATAGAATCAAGTTAGTTTCAAGAACAACACAAAGGCTACTGACGAGTAGAGAAAAGGTATTCATCAATCACTTAAGGTGATATTATAATTCTGAGAGCTTTAATGGATCTTTAATCAACAATTATAGATTGTATGCAGTCATATCAACATTTGTACTCATTCTAACAAGTGTAGTACACTAATGAAATCCTTTCAAGAAAGGTGGGCTTAACCATCCTATTTTAAAATCTCATAACTGAGTGCACACTTAAATCAGTGTTGCTAAAGCTCTTAACAGAGTAGATCTTAATAGGTCTCCACCTTAATACTCCTAACAGGGTAGATCATCAAAACTGATCAAATTGTAAGTCCTAACCGACTCCCTTCCATTCTACAGATAGTGAAGTTTTGTGGGTGCCATTCCTACCGTAATTTTTACTTCCTAACAGGAGTTTTCTATGATACCATATCTTGTGTTATGTTTTTATCATTTTCATGAATGTTTCTATGAATGTTGCAAACCATTAAAGATTACGAATGAACAATACATACATAAGAAAGAACAACAGTAATGGTTGGTAATACAGTAATGTATGATTACTAATGATGAATTAAGAAAGGTGTTAAAAGTTTTAGAGGTACTGATTCACCCCTCCCCTCCCAGTGCTACTTCCCATAAATTCCAACACAAGCATCTTTGTTTCATCAACTGAGTGGTAGGTGAAGCATTTAATGCATCACTTAGGGTATTTTTCTATAAAAAGGGAAACACAAAATCATTTTTTCACCCAACATTAAAAATAAAATTGCAAAGCGAAGAAGAGAAACTACATTGCAGAGTGATTCACAACACTTTCAAAGCTACTCCAACAGATTTCAAGCATTCACAGCAAACAACTAGTGAGTATCTAGAATCACTGAGTTAACAGGTTATTTGTGAAGAATCCATAAATTAATGAAAAATGGCAACCACTTCACGAACCTCAAAGATCTAGATGGAAAAGAACAAGAAGGTTTTTTTTAATAAAGAACTCAACCTGTGAAGAACCTAACTACAAGTTTTTCCCTCAGGTTGCTACTCAACCTGATGACAAAGGAGCATTTTTGAGTATCCCACCTAGGGTTTTTTTAGTTGAAGACATCTGTGCATACATCCACTCCAAAGTTGCATAGATTGGAGAATTTGATCTTGAGGAAGCTTATCAGAAGCTATGCAAGGATGGTAACCTAAGGGACAAGTACAAGCTCATTGAAGTGAAAGGGTTAACCAATGCCCTATAGTTCCCAAAATATTTTGAAATGGAATGGATTCACTTTTTGCTCAGCTGAGTGCATGACAGAAAGATGTCGCTAGATGAACCCAAGACAATCACAAAGGATGTGATTCACGCAATGACTGGATACCCTATAACCAAGAAAGAAAAATCCCTAAAACACCCTGGACGCGCTTAGATTGAAAAGTTAATTGGAGCTGAGTGGGATGACAAAGGTTCAAAAATCAATTCAATCACCATCCCTGAAATTAAATTTGGTGCGTATGTGATTGGATATAAAATCTTTCAAGCGAGTAGATTGAACAACGTTGCTTGTGGAGCAGTCGACACTGCATACAAAATAGTGAAGAAGGTACAACTTGATCTAGCCAAAATGGTACTGAAACAAATTGAAGAGAACATGATAACAATTAGATCAGCCCAATACAATACATGTAAGTTTGGTTCCCTACTGATGTGCACATTCGTTTACTTATAGAGTTTATTTCCTTCCATTGGTAATGATAACACTTTATTTACCTATCTATCACAACACATATTAGTGATTACATTAAATCACTAGGAGATAATTTCACACCTCTATTGGATGCCTAATTTATATCATTCAAGAATAGGATGCAGAAGAGGATGAGAATCCCTACCCAATTAGTTGAATAGTACAAGGATGAGATATGTTTTGTAGTTGACATTGACAAAACACTCATCAAACCTGCCAACCCAAGAACAACATGGTTACCACCATTAGACAATGAAATTGACATAGATCTGGCTACAAGAGCTATTAAAGCCCTACTGAACAAACCTGTTAAAAACTATTTAAGAAGATTTGGCACATATGAGGAAGCCAAGTCAAGAATTAAGACTTGTTAGAAGTTAAGAAAATAGGAAGGAAGAAAAAATGAATGGTGAATTCACTTTAGAATAAATTTTTGGTAACTGATGAAGAGTTGGAACAATCAGTAGACATCATCAAGGAATAGACACCCCTCATTGAAATTAAAGAGTTAAGTGATCCAGAGTCTATAGAATCAGATGTAGAGCCAACACAGGCCAAGAAAACAAAATTTACTGAAGTAATACCTGCATCTAGAACAAGGAGAAAAACAAAAAAGGTAGACTCGCCACCCTTAAAGAAAGACATTGTAAGAACATATCTAAAAAGAAAGGTAGACTCCACTAAGAAACCGTCACCAAGACAATAAAACAAATATGTAAGAGGAAGAGAAGACAAGGATGATACTAAAGAGGATGAAAGAGAAGAAAGAATCCGAGCAGAAAAGGCAAAAATACCACAGATAATTGATGAAATTGCAGAGTCAATCATCAACACAGCAGTCTACAACATCATAAGATTAGACAATGGGGAACTCTGTCTACCAAGAATAAGGAGAAAATAGAAGAGGCCATCATTAAGATGATGGTTTCTTACAAATATTTACCTATACAATTTAGCAATCATATTCCACATGAGCTACATGACAAGATATTAGCTAGATGGACATACATTGCACATGAAGAAATAGATGAGAGAGAGATCCCTAGTTACATTCATTCCCAATTCCACAGTTGAAAAAATTGACTCAACCATGAAGGAGCACACCAATATTTTTTTTTCCAAATCCAAAGGATACAAAGTATTGCAGAACAATTTAGAAGAAATTGACATAGAGATCAATAAGATTTGGAATCAAATCTTTAATCCACCTGAGAAGATACTGTCTATAACTGAGACTTCTCACACCGAGGAGGAGGAGGCCACACCGAGCCCCAAGTACATATTCATCAACTACACCGAGGATTTCAATCCTATTGACTTAATCACAGAAGCAAGTAAGGTCATGGATGATATTCTTGATATATTGAAATCATTAGGGGAAACACTGTTCATTACTATAAAAGACATCACTCATGGTGATCCTGATGATGATGCCAAGGCTGATGAAGATGTCACTACTACCACTGAGCCAACAAATGAGTAGGACACTAATGATGTTGCACAAGCACTTGTACTAGGTAATATGCACTAATACATTTGATAGCTATTTTCTACCTTTAATCTTGACCAAGGCCTTTTTTTGGCTTGTTAGATTTTTTTTTTTGTTTATGATCCCGATTTGGTCAAAATTTAGATGAGCCTGAGTTTGTCAAAAGTTTGACCAATGTGGGATATAAAAAAAAAGTGAAAAGTGAAACTCATTTTTCAGTTCACTTGCAGGCGGGAGGAGGGATCGAGCACAGTGCATTTCCATGAATCCAAGCATCTCGAAACCTTCAGGTTAGGGAAAGACCAAAACACTTTTATTTTATATAGATTATTTTTTTTACAATACTTTCCAGAGTGATGAAATTAGTTGCAAATCACGCGGTGACTCTCAACTACATGAACTCCTTGCTATTTTGGTCCTCTTATGAGATTCTAATCTAATAGGTAGTTGATGATATTTTGTTTCACATTCCTCTCAGCTTCGAACACATTCTTCACCTAGCTATTCTTACCTATATCCTAAAGGAAAAGGTCACGAATGCACAGACCCCTAGCAAAATAGGGAAAAAAAGTCAAAACCGTAAAAAGCCACTACAAATGAACTCAAAATCAGAAATATAAATAGTAAATAGGATTATGAAGGCAACTAACAAATTTATTAGTTAAATGTTATGAACTTGACCAGATTCAATTACATGTGATTACAAATTGTCTCACAATAGTAAGACTTCACAATTTCTTTCATGTCCCTGCGATAATAAAATATGCCTTCACATTTCTGTCAATGATCTGGAATCGACTGGAACAATAGTTGTGATATGTTTTAATTCGAATCACTATTATTAGAGAATGAAGTCTCTGTCATATCAAGATTCCTCACACTCTGCAAAGGGATATTGATCAAGCTTCATCTATGGATATAAAGAAAGGAAGAACATATTTTGTTAGGGGATTTTTATTTCAAACCAAACATTAAACCACCACCGAGAGCCACATGTTATGAGAAGTAGCAATCCCTTGGAAGAGACACCTCATTTGGATATTGGCTC